>JAODAL010001365.1:52500-235044 GCA_025379985.1 Phyllomedusa bahiana | reverse complement strand
GTACGATCCGACTTACACCTGTATTATACCCAACTGCGCTCACAAATTCTGCGGTGCAGTCACTGTGTAAAACCCATTACTTATCCTGAACGACCGGTTAAATCCTTATTATACTCCAGAGCTCACTCACTATTCTGCGGTGTTTCACGACATACTTACTTTTCCGACTGACCCTGGTTACATCCTTTAAAATACTCCAAGCTCACCACTATTCGCGGTGCAGTCACTATTACATACATTACTTATCCTGTACGATCCAGTTACATCCTGTATTATACTCCAACGCACTCACTATTTGCTGGTGAGTCCATAGTACAACATTATTTACCTGAACTGACCTGATTACATCCTGATTTACTCCAAGCTCACTCACTATTCCGGGTCAATCACTGTGTACATACATTACTTACCCCTGTACGATCCTGAGTTTCATCCTGTATTAATACTCCAGACGGCTCACTATTCTGCTGGTCAGGTCACTGTTTTTACACATTACTTATCCTGTACTGACCTGAGTTAATCAGATTAATACCCCCAGACTGCACTCACTACTGCTGGCATCAGGGGTTACAACTTTTATTATCCGTACGCCATGAGTTACATACTGTATTGTCCTCCAGAGCTGCACTCACTATTTCGGGGTGCATTCACTGAGTACAACATCACATTATTTTATCCCCTTTACTGATTCTATTTACATCCTTTATTAACTCCAGATTTGCACCATATTCTGCTGGTGCAGTCACGTGCACATAAAATTACATTACTTATCCTGGACGATCTGATTACATCCTGTTTTATACCCAGGTTGCGCCACTATTCGCTGGTGAGTCCCTGTTACATACATTAATTACTTCCGCACTATCCTAGTTACATCCTTTATTATCCCCAGACGCACCACATTCTGCTGGTGCAGTACTGTTTACATACATTACTTACCTTTAACTGATCCTGTTTTCATCCTGTATCATCCCCAAGCGCACTCACATTCGCTGGTCCCGTCATGTGTACATACATTACATGCTTATCCGTCTGATCCTGACACATCCTGTATAAAATCCAGAGTGCATTCACATTCTGGGGCAGTCACTGTGTACATGCATTCTTATCCTGTACTGATCCGAGTTACACCGTACATCCTCCAGAGCGCACCACTATTCGCTGGGGGGTTCCTGTGTACATACATTACTTACCTGACTGATCCTGATTACATCCTGTATTATCCCCCAAGCTGCCTCACTATTCGCGGGGCAGTCACTGGTTTTAAAATACCTTACTTATTCTATGCTGCACATATTATAGCCTTTTTACCCTCAACCTAGGGAGTTCCTCCTGAACAAAAGTTTTGAAGAGTTTTTCCCCACTGTGATATACCTTCTTGGATGCATAGGTGTTACACCAGGCAATATAAACTAAATTGAGGAAAAACTAATTGCCCCTTCTACATTATAGGAGTTTAGGTATTAGTGGGGTGATCGTAGACAGTTTCCAAACTTTAAGGGGTTTTCTCACTATAGAGATTAGCTTTCAACATGTGGGGACCTGTAGTTGAAGACTTTTTTCTAAATACATTGGTCTTTTGATTTTACTTTAGTCATGAGATAGGAGAAACTTTATCTGCTCTGAATGCATACAGGTTTCCAATGCATTAATGTCTCTGTCTAATTAGACAGAGAGTAGGGAGTGATGTTATCATGGACGGAGCTCACTCTAAGAAAGGGGTGTCAAACTCAAACACAGCAGGCCAAAATTAAGAACCTGGACAAATGAATTCGCCACCCTTGTGTCCTGTGGTCTTCCCAGCGCTTATCTGCTGCACAGTGCAGCGTCTCTGTTTGGAGTACCCTGCTGCCTGCAGAGATGCTGGGGCTGAAAAGGAGCTGTGAGCTCCATTTATCTTATCAGTCATCCCGCTGTCTGAAAATTACATCTCTTGCACTTATCAGTAACAGCTCATTACAGTTTGTTATAGAGAAGCTAGATATGCTAATCCCTGCTATAGAACCACCCACAGTCTGACCAGACAGAGAAACAAAAGGTGCTTGTGACTCAGTGAATTAGCATGGTGAGAAAACCTCTTTAAAAGAGTGTTTTCACCATGCCATATTACAGAGCTACAGTCCGCCTTAGACTCCCACTTACTAATTAGGCTGTGGGTTGTTCTATAGCAGTGATTGGCAAATCAACTCTGCTATTCCTAGCTACAGAGCTCTAAAGGGTAAGTTAATGTAAAAAAGCAGGGAGTGAGGTCACCATCCCGACCACTGCTGCAGCCTATTAGAGTAGAGAGAGGTGGCCGGTAACTAGGGAAGCTTGTGTTTAAAAGCAGAGAACTGCTTCTGAAGAGAAGCAAATTCAGAAAAAAAATTTATTTGGTGATAGCCTGTATTTATCAAAGCCTATATGTTTAAAGCTAATCAATGAAATGGGAATACACTTTGAATTACCCCTTTTCTCTACAAGTATATATAATAGGGGGCATCAACATGAAGCTAAACATAGGACAGGAACTAACTTTTGTGGTTATTTGTGGTCAAAACTGCCATATAATGAAATAAAAAAGTTTGCACTCTGGAGTATGAAGCCATCGACACTTTGCTCATGATTTTTTTCTTTTAAAGGGGTTGTCTCGTTGCATCGATTCCTCTGACCTCAGTCCTGTTTTCTCAGTTTTACTTTTGAATTCAGGTTTTACTGGTCTGCAGGGAGGAGCTGCTGTGGACACCAGGTCTGTAGCTATAGCAACCAGCGCTGGCAGCCTATCAGGAGAGATCACACAGATCTGTAACTATAGCGACCAGCACTGGCAGCCTATCAGGAGAAATGGAACAGGTCTGTAGCTATAGCGACCAGCACTGGCAGCCTATCAGGAGAGATGGAACAGGTCTGTAGCTATAGCGACCAGCACTGGCATCCTATCAGGAGAAATCGAACAGGTCTGTAACTATAGCGACCAGCACTGGCATCCTATCAGGAGAAATTGAACAGGTCTGTAACTATAGCGACCAGCACTGGCATCCTATCAGGAGAAATTGAACAGGTCTGTAACTATAGCGACCAGCACTGGCATCCTATCAGGAGAAATTGGGAAAAGGTCTGTAACTATAGCGACCAGCACTGGCATCCTATCAGGAGAAATTGAACAGGTCTGTAACTATAGCGACCAGCACTGGCATCCTATCAGGAGAAATTGAACAGGTCTGTAACTATAGCGACCAGCACTGGCATCCTAACAGGATTAATTGAACAGGTCTGTAACTATAGCGACCAGCACTGGCAGCCTATCAGGAAAGATAGAACAGGTCTGTAGCTATAGCGACCTTAGGAGCTGATGCAGCCCATACAAGAGGGGATATCTAGGAATAGGTAGGACACTGTTAATGGACACATATTGCAAATGACTTAATTTTGAAAGATCTTTGACATAAAAAGCAGCGATCCTTGTAGCGAGACAACCCCTTTAAAGGCTTTTACTAAAAGGAAACAGAGAGTGGAGAGATAATAATCATGTTTCAGAGCATAGAGCTGGCGAGAGAAAACCAATTGCCCCCGCGGAGTTCCATGTGGTGCAATACTCTGCAGGAGAGGGCAGGCCACAGCCGCGTTTTTTGGTGTTTTTTTAATTTTTTTTTTTATTTACAGCAGGTACCAGGGGGATCGTCATGTGAATGTGAAGTTCAAACTTCTTTCTCTTTGCAGTCTCCGGCACCAGAGAACTAGCAATTTTCCAGATGCGCAATCTCAAATTGACTTGTCCACTTAAGTGAGTCATCCTCCCTCCTCTTCGCCTCCTTGCATGCAGCGCATCGCAGAATGAACAAGACTCCAAACACATCACACACTTGAGGAATGACTGGGAAAGGCAGAGGGAAACAAAGGCCCGCTTCTGCGTCACATCCTGGCACTCTATTCAGCGAGCGGCAGGCGTGGGGACCGTGCAGGGGTTTGCTTTCTACAAATTATTGAATTGTGTTACAGTGTCATTATATGTTCATTTCTGAGGCAATAAAGTGGCAAAAAGATCGATTCGGGAAACATCTGAACCACAAGCACCTGGAAAACAAAGCACCTAATGCTGCCGGATTAGACACCACCACTCCACGCAAGTGCTGCTGCTGACTAATCCAGGAGTAGCTCATGGTGGCTTAAAGGGGTTGTCTGACTACAAGGATTGCTTTTTATGTTAAAGATCTTACAAAAACAAGTCACTTTGCAATATGTGTCCATTAACAGTGTCCTACCATTCCTAGATATCCCCTCTTGTATGGGCTGCATCAGCTCCTCAGGTCGCTATAGCTACAGACCTGTTCGATCTCTCCTGATAGGCTGCCAGCACTGGTTACTATAGCTACAGACCTGGCTTCTACTGCAACCTAGTAGAAGCCAGTAAACACACCCCCTGAATTCAAAATGAAACCAAGAGAACAGGACTGAGGTAAGACGAATCAATGTAGTGAGACAGACCCTTTAAAGGATCACTGCCATCAAAATGATTTTTTTCACATTTTGATAAGGAAAACGTGACTATTACTATTATTATTATTTTATTATTATTATATTTTGTGATGTTTTTTTTTTTATAACTTTTTTGTAAATTTCCTCCATGAATTCCTGATTTGTATACCCGACTTCTCCTCTGTGAGCTCTGATAGCAGCAGTGAGGATTGCTGGACGGTTCTCTTCTAGGGCATGTCCCCATGGCACAGGTTTTCCATCGGTTTTACAGACGATTTTCGGATTTGAAATCCGTCTGTAATCCGACTGTCAACCTTTTACATTGACTTTAATGGAAAATCCGCGCAGCAGTCCACAATGCATGGATTTTCCGCTAGACGGTTTTTTACAACGCCGGCAGTCCGAAAAACTTAGGACATTCCTCTGCCCGGTTTTTGGGCGGAACATGAACATGTGGGTGAAAAGGGGGAGGGCTTGACAAAATACCGAATGCAGCCTTCCAGCATTACATGTGTTTCAGATGAAGCCCAATAGAGGGTGCTTCCATCATTTTACATGTGTTTAATCTTATAAATCACTTTTTATATGTATTGAATGATGTAAAAGCAGTTTTTTAGTATAGAATGGGTGTTTATAAAAATTATAGAAGTTTTTACTAATAAATTTATTAATGTTTTAGATAAATAGTTTATTATAGAAATACGCCGAATATGGCCTTAGAGGTGTGTGTTCACACGGCGTAATTGCGGCGCGTACTGTAGGCGCCACAACAGCTACATCGCATACTTCCAAAGCACAGGGAGGGCTGGGGGCCAGCCGGCTCCATTTACATGCGTTGTCAGTGGCGCATAAGCGGCGCGAACAATTGCCATGTCACTTCTCTCCCCGTGCGTATGATACGATTCTATTGTACGTCTGGGGAGATGACGCGTAATCCATAGTTCTCTATGAGAGCTATGAATCACCATAATTGTGGTGCATATTTCTCCGTTTATAAAGCGCAAATACGTGGCGAAATGCGTGCCGCAATTACGCCGTGTGAACATACATTTAGTGTTATCAGCAGCATCTAATAAGGGTAAAGAAAACCTCCCCGGTACAGAAAGATGAACCCCATTATCCTTTCACATATTGCTCCTGTCATTGCAGTCAGTCTAGTCTAAGGTTATCCATCCCTGTAGAGCAATCATTCTGTCATTAACTACTATTTGTAACAAGACTCTTAGGGCCGTTTCTAGGCTAAATTGCACTAAGGGCAGGGAGAAAAAAAAATACTACCCCCACACCAGCGCATCCTGCCCACCCCAAAGAAAAGCCATGGAGACTATACAGAGATAAGCAGCAACTACAGTAAAATAAGATTCGTCTTCACTGCAATCAAGGAGTTTTGTTATCACAGCTAGAAAAGGATACGATTTTATATGTAATTTTTTTATTGCATAGGACTGCCAAAATATAAAAATACTGCAAAGATTGTTTCCCAGGAATACTGGCTGTGAAAAAGACTGCTTCCTGATGGAAGTGTCCCTTTAAAGGTAAATGCCGCTTCTCTGTACTGTGTAGGAGCGCTAGGGTAGATTCACAAGCGGCAATTTTTTTGCAAGAATTTCTGAGACTGGAAATCAGGTCCATTGATCTGAATTTGGTTATTTCAGTGGCAGGCACATGGATTTTTGCAAGTTCCATTTAGATGAATAGGATAGTCGTGAAATTCATCCCTAGGCTGGGGTTCTAGGTCATATTTTTGATGCGTTCAAACAAACAAAAAAAAAAACCTGCCTACATTGTCCCATTGTTTTTAATGGGGATATGCGTCATAGTTCACACCATGAACTAATGTATTTTTATGGATGCGTAAAAACCACAACATGGTTAGAAGGGTCTTTTGACAATTGGTTAATCACAAAGAGTGACAGGTAAGTACTGGGCTGCGGCAGAGATTGGGGGGCGTGCTGGACAACAACCGTACGAAGCTACACATGTATGACTTTTTTTTCAGACGTCTTGACGAGGTCTTGGGCGAGGTTTTCAACACTGTTTTTTTTCCGAAACACCTATACAAATTAATAGCCAAATCAAGTTAGTGTAGAGAGGCCGTTCTCTAGCCTGGAAATAATGAGATCAGATGTGAGGTCATGTATGCAGGATCTGATGGAGGCGATACTATTTCTCAGAACAAATTCAGAGACTTCACAAATGTTCCTGCACTGTTTTGTATATTTACAATTTTTTGTGTTCTAAAGTCATATCCAATAAATATATTTTACACTGATGAACAAAATGGCAACAATGTTTTGAACTTGTGACTTTCAGGCTCCATATCTCACCCTCCACTACAGCTTTGTACATGAGGCTACTGTAATTTTATATACAATCATCTTACATCTTATACATAAACTTGACTTGCAAGTATTTAGCATCTGCTTAGTACTGCAGATTCTTTCCTGCAACTGCATTGTTACTGGTTTGCTCCTAAAAATTAAAATGTTATTTTTTATCATTTTGTTAGTATTTGGGAAATCCACCTTTGGTTTTCAGCTCTACCTGACTCCTTCTGGGCTCTGAATCTTGACCAAAATCTGCTCCCAGGTCTCTTCTACACATTCCCAATGTTGGTGCCGACTGGACTTGGATACAAATACAGCTTTTTCTTCAACTCTATCCACAAGTGTTCAAAAGATTGTTACCCTTTTGCTTGTCAGTGTCTGTTCTACTTAAATACCTTGATTATTGTATCATAAGGTGATAAAAAGCCAGATGTGACCATTTTACTACAGTAAAGTTATCACTTAAACATGCGCCATGTATGAGGGAGTCGGGAGTCGGAGGTTTGGGAAATTGAGGAGTCGGGGCTTTGGCTTGCCGACTCGACAGCCCTGATAGAAAGCCCGCACCCATAGAAGTAAAACCCAATACTTTAATGCTGCTTTCCAGGACAGGGATAGTCAATGTCCAGTTCAAGTAAAATGGTGGTTCAAATCATACTGCCTTCTGGCACTTTTTAATTTGTGGGTCATGCAGGTTTAAGGGTCAGGCTGTGGTACAAGGCAGGGATAGTAAATGGTCTGTGACTTTTTTTCTGTGGCTTTTATAACAGCTTGAGACAGGTAAAACAGCTGATGCGTTTCGAGTTGCACTTCCCCCTTAGTTGTAGCTCTTAGTTGTAGCTTCACATCCCGCTGTTACAAAACATGGTGAGCTGGCTGTGTTTCTTGTCTGTTGTTGCATGATACAAATTAATAGCCAGGGCAAACACCGCACCTAAAAACGTGTAAAAACCGCGCCGAAAAACATGCCAAAAACGCACCGAGGTTTTGAAGTTCTCCATTGATTCCTATGGGGATTTTTGGTTCAAGAATTGACATGTCACCTCTTTTTCAGTGCCCAAAAGAGCGCCCAAAGAAGTGCCTAAGACGCGTGTAAAAACCACATTGTGTGTGAATTAAAACACTTTTACGTAGAAATCAATGGGCATTTTGGGAAAGAAGCTGAGAAACTCGAGAGCCCTCTATTGGATGTAACAAATAGAGGGCTCTCTAACTCACAAAATCTTTAAAAAGCAAAAGGGATATAAGCCAAGCCAGAATCAAGCATCTGCATACAGCTATTTTGGGGTTTTGCCTCTCATCAGTGCAGAGCAGAGCATACTGGCTGGCTGGGTGGGAGGCGATGAGTGGCTCAGAAAGGTGAATATCTCTCTTTGGGGAGAGCACCATATAGGTGTGTGGAGATTTGAAATTGTCTTTTGCACTCCACAAAGCATCTGCATATCATAAGGCATTATGGGATAGGAGCTGAGAAGCTCAAGCGCCCTCTAGTGGATGTAACAAATCCTCAATTTGCTTCTGACTCACAATCTTTAAAAAGCAAAAGGGATATTAGCCAAGCCAGTATCACTCATCTGCATACAGCTGTTTTGGGGTTTTGCCTCTCATCAGTGCAGAGCAGAGCTTGCTGGCTGGCTGGGTGGGCAGGAGGCATTGAGTGGCTCAGAAAGGGGAACATCTCTCCTTCGGGAGAGCACCATTAAGATGTGTGGAGTTCAATGAAAATGAACTGGGGACGTTTTGGAGGCTTTTTAACGCTGTTTTCGGACTGGAAAGCCTCCAATAACAGCGTCAGAATCAGCCGTGTGAACAAATCCTGAGATTACCTGGGTCATGTGTGATTTCGATACAGTAAATGCCCACATTTGTAGGTGAACACATCCCTTGTTTATGAGAAAATGGTTAAATCTATGTACTGGGAATTCAGACTCCTGTACATACAAGGTGCCTGTAACCATAGCAGCCCCATACGAAGTTACACCGCTCGTCACTTGTGATACAAACACAGAGCTAAATATTCTGGCAGCTCTACAAAAACCATGGAAGCGGCTCTGCAAGCACAAGCCCAAAAATATGTTCAGGTTTTTGAAAGTTTAAGAACTTATATGGCAAAATGTAAGGTGATGTATTGTGGAAGCTATATGGTAGGGGCGCACAACCTGCACCCCCAATGCTTGTGTGTGTGGCCCCCAAAATCTGGATACAGAAAGGCCTGCCTGTGCCTGGTGGCTGCTCACAGGTATATTCCAGGTCAGAGACGAGGGGTACGTAGGGCAGGGGCAAGAAAGCACTACAGGCGCACTGTGCAGCCATCTGTGGCTCCTCTGTACCTTGTCTGCTGACCCCTGTGTGACACTCCAGAAAGAGTAGAAGAGGCGGCCATGCATGAGTCCAGTTATCTTATAGTGGTTTATGGGACTAGTGAAACATCTCAAGAACTAAGAAATGGGAGAGACAAATACATGGTCACTTACTGAAAAGAGACCCCCGTTCCCTTGATAGATAGCGGGTCTGAAACTGGAAGTCTAGGTATATAGTACAGCAGAATTGTATTATGATCATGTCCAGTGGTCAGTCATGTTGGGGGTTGTAGTGTTCTATGTATAGAGTATAACAGCATTGTATTATGATCATGTCCAGTGTACGGTCATGTTGGGGGTTGTAGTGTTCTATGAATAGAGTATAATAGAACTGTATTACAGTAATGTCCAGTGGTCTGGCATGTTGGGGGTTGTAACGTTCTATGTATAGAGTATAATACAGTTGTATTATGATCAGGGCCAGCAGTCGGTTATGTTGGAGGTTGTAGTGTTCTATGTATAGAGTATAATAGAATTGTATTATGGTCATGTCCAGCTGGTCAGTAATGTTGGAGGTTGTAATGCTCTATGTATAGAATTGTATTATGGTCATGTTGGGTTGTAATGTTCTATGTATAGAGTATAAGAGAATTGTATGATAGTCATGTTCAGTGGTTGGATCATGTTGGGGGTTGTAGTGTTCGATGTATAGAGTATAATAGAATTGTATTATGGTCATTTCCAGTGGTCGGCCATGTTGGAGGTTGTAGTGTTCTATGAATTGAGTATAATACAGTTGTATTATGATCAGGGCCAGCAGTCGGTTATGTTGGGGGTTGTAATGTTCTTTGTATAGGATGTAATGTAATGGTATTAAGGTCATGTCCAGTAGCTGGTCATGTTGGGGGTTGTAGTGTAGTATGTATAGAATGTAATATTATGGTCATGTCCAGTGGTCAGTCATGTTGGGGGTTGTAGTTTTCTATGTATAGAGGATAATAGAATTGTATTATGGTCATGTCCAGTGGTCGGTCATGTTGGGGGTTGCAGTGTTCTATGAATAGAGTATAAGAGAATTGTATGATAGTCATGTCCAGTGGTCGGTTATGTTGGGGGTTGTAGTGTTTTATGTATAGAGTATAAGAGAATTGTATTATGGTCATGTCTAGTGTTCGGCCATGTTGGGGGTTGTAGTGTTCTATGAATAGAGTATAATAGAATTGTATTATGGTCATGTCTAGTGTTCGGCCATGTTGGGGGTTGTAGTGTTCTATGTATAGAGTATAATAAAGTTGTATTTTGGTTATGTCCAGTGGTCGGTTATGTTGGGGGTTGTAGTGTTCTATGTATAGAGTATAATAAAGCTGTATTTTGGTTATGTCCAGTGGTCGGTTATGTTGGGGGTTGTAGTGTCTTATGTCTTTACAGAGATTGTAACATCTGCATTCTGATCATGTCACCTCTTCGATATAGATGTTTCTCACTGATCACTCGCTCGTCTACTTCCTTAGCTTTCTACAGAGAAGAATTTCCACTTTTCTACCCTGTTCCGCAGAGATGTCCTGGGATGTCTTTCCTCACATTTAATTAAGCTGCAATTAATCAATGAAGTCTTGATGGTATACACAGCAAAGCTAATTAATTTTCTGCCTGTGAATGAAGACCTAAAAGTGTCAGGGCAACAAGCCCCAAGTGAAGCCTCCCGCATCTCTACAAAGCTGCACACCCCGATGATGTAAGAGACACGAGATGACAGTGCGGGGACGGGAGTCTCCTAATCCAAAGTGAAGGGCTTCTTCTGATTACAGCCCCTGAACAGTACATTGGATTAGAAGAGTAGTGTCTAGAACAAAGTGGCGCACAATGTATAATAACTTAATTACAGCTTTCAGCACTTCCTTGGCAGGATCTGGTCTCTGACCTTGAATCTTGCTTCCCATTCTTTGCATGGATCAACTTCATTATCCTCCCTCCAGGTAAAATTCAATGGTGGAATGTACTTTATAATGTACAGTCTGCAATTAATTTGTGTGGTATTAAGGAAAAATCATTATCAATTAAGGAAGAGAATAAAATCTCATTCAGAAACTTGGTCGCCTCCTCATTGTGAGAATTAGAAAGAGGCAGAGCGGAGCGTTAACATTAATAGACACAAGGAGAATATACAGCTCCCATAGGACAGGTGGAGACGGGAAGCTAATAGACTGGAAGAAACACACCAGTAAGAGGGGTAATTCGACACAACTAGTTGGTTTAAACTAATAGATAACTAGATCTGAAAGATAGCTCTTATTGATGGCTTCCCCTGCTTTAAGAATCCGTTTTCGTTAAAGGGTTCCCCAATTACAAGCTGATCAAAAGGCGGCCTACTGCTGGTGTCCTCAGTGATCGGCTATCAGGAACATGGCATTAAAGGGGTTGCCCCATAATGCTGTTTTACGGAGCCACAGGAAGCTTTAGGCTCACACTTCCCGGTCACTGTGGGTGGTTCTATAGCAGCGATTGGCATATCAGCTCTGCTGTTCTTAGCTGAAGCTGTTGCAGTGACACGAGTGCAGGAGAGTTATAATCTGTAGTGCTTAAAGCTACAGAGCTCTAGGGGTCATTAACTTAAAGGGGTTTTGCCACGAAGCGAGTTCCTTACCTCTTATCTGCTCAGGAGAGAAGATAAACAAAGCATGCTGAGTCATGAAAGGCTGCAGGGGTGAGAGGGAGGGGGTGGGCAGAGAGTGGGGAAGAAGGGAGCGACTGCTATGTTTACTCAAATAATTACATTACAACCAGTGGATTCTCTATACAGCAGACGGCCTCATACACTGCACTTTCTCCTCAGCCCCTTGCAAGCTCCTTCATGTTCCCTGTCATCAGATAAGAAGTGCAAACACGCAAGCTCGGCCAGATCAGCTCCAGTCGGTGTCCTGGTCCTGTCTAATGTAAACTTTCAGGAAACTAAGCGGGACTGAGCAATGCTGTAGCTCTCACAGGCTTCACTTTTTGTAATCGCATATATTTAGAAAAATGATTAAATACCCATTTTGGAGACTCCCACGTCAACATTACATCGTGGCAAAACCCCTTTAAGTAAACAAGCTCCTGTGCTATAGATAGGGCTCAGCAGGGAGTGACTCACCATGGTCAGAGGACAGGTTGGAGCAATCAGATAAGAGAAAGAGCAGAGAGAGGTGGTCGGTAACCAAGATAAACTTGTGTACACTAGCAGTGAGATAACATATTTGTCTGCTGAACAAAGCAAAATCAAAACAGCAATGGTCTTCATTTGGTTTAAACTAATAGATTACTAGATCTGCAAAATAGAGCTTATCAATGGCTTCCCCCACTTTAAGAATCCTTTTTGATGATCAAAAGGCGGCCTACTGCTGGTGTCCTCAGTGATCGGCTGTGATCCGATCAGAAACTTGCCACTAAAGGGTTTGCATTAAGATGCTGTTTCACAGAGCCACGGGCAGCTTTAGACTCACACTTCCTGGTCAGACTGTGGGTGGTTCTATAGCAGCGATTGGCATATCATCTCTACTGTTCTTAGCTGAAGCTGTTACACTGACATGAATGCTGGAGGGTTATAATCTGTAGTGCTTAAAGCTACAGAGCTCTAGGGGTCTTTAACTTAGGTAAACAAGCTCCTGTGCTAGAGATAAGACTCAGCAGGGAGTGACTCACCATGGTCAGATGGCAGCTTGGAGCAATCAGATAAGAGAAAGAGCAAAGAGAGGTGGTCGGTAACTAAGAGAAACTTGTGTACGCTAGCAGTAGATACAATCTTCTGTTTCTCCTGAACAAAGCGAAATCAAAACAGCAATGTATTTGGTAATAATCTTCATTTACCTTTCACTACATGTTACAAGCTAATTACTGTGGGGAGAAAACCCATTTTAAGTGTTCAGTTTCCCTGCAGCACCACCACTGGTGAAAAGTGGCATTACACAGTTATAAAAATAAATGAGTTGCCTATTTTACCCCTTAATGACCAAGCCTGAAAAACCCTTAAAGGGGATGTTCATATGTACTATACTGCTACCCATTTCTTTTCTTTCCTTTCAGCTCTCTTGAATGCTGGTGGCAGCATGTGTGCTGTTGGGGTTGTGGACCGTGTGGGGTTATGTGTGGTGCTCATAAGGTAGGCTGCCTGAGAATCGAACTGCTGTTGGGAATTGGTCCCGAAATGTGCACCTCAGCAAGTGCAGTGGGGCAACGAGGTACAGGGTTTGATTGCTAATCATTTACATGCTTTTTGCATATAAGCTGCTTTGTCAATGCAACATAATATATTGATTTCTTCATTAAGTACCGCGTGCACGTGACAACTGAACGGCCGGCATCAGTGACGGATGGACAAATTACTGTAGACTTCAGGAGAGAATTGGATCAATCCCGGAGGCAAAATGACTTTTTATTAGCCGAGCAAGAAACAATGTAAAGCAATCAATATGAATGGAGGAACCAGCAGAATATTTCTATCCTACATATCCTAGAAATCACTGCAGTAAAAACAGCTCAACCAACCTTAACCCCTTAAGCCGCACGCCTGAAAAGTACTTAATGACCAGAACATTTTTTTAGTTTTTGCCTCCTTGCGTTTCAACAGTTGTTACTTTTTTATTTTTTAAATTACGCAGTTGTACGAGGTCTCGTTTTAATCGAGACAAGTTGTACTTTTCGGGGGAACAGTTTAATTTCACTTATAAATAAATGCAGAATTTTTTTTTTTTTTTTTTTACACCATTCACCTTTCACACTTAATCACATGTTAGATTAATTCTACAGGTTATTACGGTCGTGTGGATACCGAATATGTGTAGGTTTTTTTCGTGTGTGTAATGTATGCACAATTATTTTTTATTAAATATTTATTTTTATTTTATTATTTATTTTTTATTCATTTTTTTTTACACTTTCTGTTTTTTTTTACTTTTTTTTTTTAAATTCCCTGAAGGGAGAACTGTTTTACTTTTTTTTTTTTTTTTTTACAATTAGTAATTTATTAGCATATTCATATATGCTAATACATTATAATCTGTGTCAGTCTGCTCTGGTCACTGGCTTGTTACACAGACAGCTCTGGGGCCACTCTAGGTCCCCAGGGCTGACTGTGCAGCCGTTCCCCGGGCTCTGTCTGGTCACCGGGTGTTCCGACAGAGCAGGGAAACCCTTTGATTGTGCTGCGATGATGGTCCGCCACAATCAAAGGGTTAAAGCACCGGGGTGCGGAGGATCCCCCACTTCCCGGTGCTCGCATGAGATGCTCTGGGATCAGGGCTGTGCAGTACAGCCCCGATCCCAGCGCTGCTGCATCGCCCGGGCGCCGCAAACTCCGATGTCTGCAGCGACGCCAAAAGACGTCACTGTAGACGAACGACCAGCAGCAGCCGACGTCAAAAGTCGGTGGGCGGTCGTTAAGGGGCTAAAGAGGGGGTTTCATCTCAGGTACTTACAGAGCCGCCTTAACAGAATTATGGGCCCCTGAGCAGAGCACTGCAGTGGGCCCTGTCCAAATACATGACATCGCACTAGGTCATGCCTCTAGCACACCCAAGCACACCCATATTATCAAGCCATTTATGTTTGGACACCGGCAGCCTGCAGTCTACAAGACTGATTGGCAGGGCAGGGAGTCTTTGGCTCCCTTCTCCACCATAGCTTTTGTTTGCATATCCTAAAAACATGCAAACAGTAAAGTAAGCAAAAACAGCTAAGGGATCCAGGGTATGTTTCTTGTATTCCTGGGACAAGCTTACCCCACCTGGGGCCCCTATACTTGTGGGGCTCCTGGGCAACTGCCTAGTGTGTCCAATGCAAAAGATGGTTTTGGGCATTTATGGCATATCAATAGGATATCGTGTGAATCCCACCACTGAGACTGCCACCTATCTCAAAGAAGGGCCCCTGAAAGTTTACGCATAGAACAAAGAAGAAGTCGCATTTGCATGGCCCTGTCCAATCATTTTAATGGGAGAACCGAATACAGCTAAACTGTATAGAAAAGAAGTATAGAGGTAAGAGCACTGCATAGGCGCAACCTACTCTTCGAGACCTTCAGCCCTTTTGAGAACAAGACCCGAAAGTCTCTGTGCAGAACAAAGGTGAGACTGCACCTATCAGACATTTAGGGCATATCCTATCCTAAGAGGAGAACACCTCCTCGGACACCTCCGGCCGTACACATGCACACTCACATCCGCTGAGCAGGCAGGTATTCTCAATGAGGAGAGGGGAATACCGCTGGCAGTGGCTTATCTGGCTTTAGAGCAATTGGATTGGGGATCGAAATTCAGCATGCCCAATCCTTCCAGACATCCAGCACACCTAAATACACGAAAATTTTGGAAAAATCCTACCGAATATGGCAGCTTCAGGTGACTTTGGGTATTTAAAGTCAAATGGTGACCATTCATTTGTTGAGCCACTCTGCTACGACCAAGAGCAGTCTCATGTGCTTGATGGACAATACTACATCACATTGTGGTATTCAAGAGAAAAGGGCAGCCACGCAATACCAGACAAAACCATGAACAAAAGTGGCGCTGTTTCTTGGGAGACACTATTACTCAGAGATGCACTGATTTCCTGTCACTGGCCGGTTTAATGCTCTCCTTCTAAGGCTATGTTCACATGGCGTGGCGCGTACAGCACGGCCGCAATTACGGCAGGTGATTTGGGAGTCGCGCTGCTCAGCGCATTCCCGCAGCGCGTATTCGCCGCAAGTAATTGACATGTCACTTATCTCCCCGGGCGTACAATACGATCGTATTGTGTGAGCGTGGAGAGGAGGCGTAATCCATAGTTCTCTATGAGAACTATGGATTACTGTAATTTCAGCGCGCATCTCGCTCGTATTAGAGCGCAAATACGACGCAAAATGCTCGCCGAAATTACCTCGTGTGAACATAACCTAAGTGTTTATAGGAGTCAAGTAGTCTGGGACCACTGTACCCAGTTTTTTGTCTACCCCCAACAATCCCCTGACAAGATTCATAAGGGGGAATTGAAACATGTAATAACTGCTTATTCTTATCTACTTATATAGGTATTTAATAGGGAAGGTTACACCAGGGAGAGAGCTGAGGGGTCGACCTTACCAGGACGGCTACCCCGCTAATTTTATATAGGTCAGGGACACAGTAGTTCTTTCGGGGATAACAGGGTTAGATATTAGATTATATTTATTACACCACCCTACAGATAGGAACAGGATTCCATTGACTCTAGCAGACCTGACCTGCCCCCATATGACTGGTAAGACTACCCTGTCTATACACTTTTTTTTTCCTTATATTTGTGGCTACTATATTGCACAATTTACTTTTTATACTATATAGCTCTTATATACATAGACCTTTTTAATACATATTATTAAAGGTTAAGTTTTGATCATTTTCTATACTCTTTTGTACTGTTGAATGAAATTTAGTAAAGGGTTTATAGGCAAAGGCATCCCCACTGGATTCAGTCTCTTCTGTACAGTGTCTCTGCTTACTCTACTGTATAGCCGAAGGTTATGTCTACACAGCATTGTATTCTCGTTGGATTTTTTACGACTTCAGTATTTAGAATCCGCCTAAAATCTGACTGTACCCAGCGCTGTGTAGACCATAATGACAAATTCGCGCTGTAGTCTACACGGCCCAGATTTTTCCGTTTAGTTTTCCGGTGGATTTTCAAACCTGTTGTATCTTCCGCAGGATTGCTGTGGGATTCCTATACGTTCAATGCACAGGACTGATGGCAAATCGGAAAACCGACTGCGGTTTTTAGTGCAAATCTGCGCCAAAAAAGCGCGGTTCAGCGATGTTAAAATTCTGTCGGAATTTGGACGGCATTTTAACATTGCTGTGTGGAGATAGCCTAAGTGTCACTCCAGGACGGTCCCCAATCGGGATAGCCATTGGTCCTCCTGTTGTTGGCAGCAACGAATAATGAACACTTTAAAGAATAATGAGGATTGAGGAATCAAATGGTAAGGCCCATTTTTTTTTTTTTTTTTTTAACTATTTGTTTATTGAAAGTCAGCAAATATACATGGCATATTTCACATTTCTATCCAACATGTCCAGTACATAAAAAAAAAAAATTCCAGTGTTTTACTCAGCAAAAGGGTTGCCTAGGAACAGAAACGTGTCATGGAGAAAACTTTCAGGAATATTAAAATCATGTGATCTTGCATAACTTTCCTTTTTTATAATTTTTTATCATCATAACAAAGATAAAGCAACTAACTTAACTAACATCCACCAGTTAGAAAATTACAGTACAGTTTAGTTTTATACATTAAACATTCCTCTCATTTCTGCTCTGTTAAGGGTGCGGCACCATTCGGTATCGTGCATTGTCTCTCTTTACTAACCTATTTTCCGCGTCAGTGTTATAGACCTGTGGTTTTATATTCGATATACACCTAGCGTTCCAGTCAGCTCCTTTTCCAGATACCATTTTGTGTATTTAAACGGGGTGACCAATGCCTTGATTTCTGTGGCAGATAGAAAATGCTCTATAAATGGCCCCCATTTGACGAAGAATTTTTCAGTTTGGGATATCTTGGATAATTCTGCTTCGATTTTATCCATCTGTAAATACTGTTTTGTTTGATGAAAGACACTTTGAACAGTCGGCGTCTCCTCCTCCAACCAGCTATTCAATAGGCAACGCTTTGCTGCCAGAAATACAATGTGCAGCAAAGTGTGATATCGTGTTATATCAGAAAAGTCATGAAACAACATGAGTTTAGGGGAAAGCGGGAGGTCGAGTGTCCATTTCTGCCTTAAAATTACAATCAGAGATTCCCAGAATTGTCCGGACTCGGGGCAGAACCACATTCCATGGATCATGTCCGTTTTACCCTGCTTGCATTTAGGACATTGTAGCTTCCTATGGGGTGCTAGAATATTGGGGGGGGATATTAAATCCATAAATTGCCCGATGCATAAGTCGGAAGTATGTCTCATGCCACTTTTCATTAATCACTGCCTTGCAGACTCCCCTCCAGCCATATAGTATCTTTTGTGTAATTTAAATACCTGGGAATATTGTTTCCCAATGTGCAAAGAGTTTAGCCTCCCATTTGTAGTTGTCTAAGCATCTTAAGTTCATATATATATGAACGATAGCGAGTGTCGGCTCGAGCTTGGACCTATCATGTCGTCAAAGGTGTTGTTCTGAAACTCGCCATGAACTCTGCTTCAAGGCCCATTTTTTAATCTATAGGGGCCCATAGATTTGCTTGACGGATCGCCGATTGGGGCGACCTTTTAACAGTGTTTATTATTTTGCTGCACAAAACTTTTTGGAGAAATTTTCCCTTGAGGAAACGCATCGTGAACGGGGAAACGCATCAGGGTTTCTCCCTTTGGACCATGCAGCGATTCATTTGTTTCCTATATTGAGTTAGATTTTGAATCAGGGGACAGCCACCGATAGGTGGGGTCGTCCTTGTTGGGACGGGTCCTCACCTTTAGGAAGGCTTTAATAGGGACCGATAGGTTACTACCTTACTACGTATTTTATTTCTGGATACGTCGTATTTGGATATGTATGCTCTCACTACATCTGTGTAATCGTGTACAAGAGTCTGGTCACGTGAGTATGTTACCCTAATCCTACTATATAACATCTTTTTCTAGTATCTAGAAGATATATGTATCTCGCTGACTCATCACAAACGAGAATAAGAGGTTCTATGGAAGCATTTTGTTTTTGTATTTTCAGAAATCACATTATATCGGTTTAATATATGGATAATAAAAGTTGTAGCTGGATATTGTGATGGACAGAATCCGAAGATAAGACAGAAAAAATACAAAAAACCTTTATTGAATTTATGTTAAAACTGCATACAAGTGGCAGGCATCCACTCACGCTTGTATGTGATTTCGGTGCAAATTCCACCCTGACCTTATGGAATCAAGTGGCAAGAACGGCAAGCAGTAGAACTTGTACGCGATTTCAATGTAATCGAATTAAAGGTTTTTGCAATTTTTTAAATATGTCTTTGTATTCCTCAATACTCCATCCTTCTTTCATCTGTTGTACAGTGTTCAAGAGTAAAGGGCAGCAATGCAATACCAGACACAACAACAAAAGCCAAAATACCAGACACAACAACAAAAGACAAAATACCAGACACAACAACAAAACACAAAATACCAGACCCAACAACAAAAGACAAAATACCAGACAAAAAAAAAAAAAAAAGAAGCAGACTTTCAAAAATGCAGAACAACCACTAAGATAAACTTTCGATTTAGGGTATGTTCTCACGGCGTTTGTGAATTACGTTCTTGGGTACGACATATTACATACCCAAATACATATTTAACAATGTTCCATTCAAGTTCCAATGTAAAATATGTATTGTTGTTCACGTGATACGTATTTTATAAAAATTATTGTATTGTGTTTTACGGATCCATACAAAGAAGTGGCGTCTCGATCCGTTTTACGTATTTAAAAATCAATAGAAACAACAGGGAGAGTTTCTGCAGTCCAGAAAACGTATCCAAATGGGAAAATGGCTTGTTGAGAAAGATCTGGGCGTTCTTGTAGATCATAGACTACAGAACAGCATGCAATGTCAATCAGCTGCCTCTAAGGCAAGAAAGATATTGGAGTGTATTCAAAGAGGCCTGGACTCGCGAGACAAGGATGTAATTCTACCGCTGTACAAAGCATTGGTGCAACCTCACTTAGAATATGCTGTTCAGTTCTGGGCCCCAGTTTATATAAAAGATGTAATGGAGCTAGGGAGAGTACAAAGACGAGCAACCAAACTTATAAGGGGAATGGAGCATCTTAGTTATGAGGAGAGGTTAGTAGAATTGAACTTATTTAGTCTTGACAAAAGACGTCTCTGAGGAGACCTGATTAATTTATAGAAATATATAAATGGTCCCTACAAAAAGTATGGGGAAAAATTATTTCATGTAAAGCCCCCTCAAAAGACGACGTTCCCTTTGGCTGGAGAAAAAAGGATTCAATCTCCGGAGGAGAAGGGCGTTCTTCACTGTGAGAACTGTTAATCAGCGGAATAGCTGCTTGAGGAGCTGGTCACAGCAGGAACAGGTGAGGGTTTCAAGAAAGGCTTAGAGAACTACCTGACACTAAAGAATATTAATGCGTACGTAGCTATGTAAAATTCTGGGTCCTGGCTGGTGGAGGCTCTGGGGTCAGAGATGGGGTCTCCACTGGAGCAGATTGGTTCTTGCCTTGTAGGTTTCAGGGCATTCACCAGGAGGGAGGCTGGGCTTGAACTCCTTATCTCCCTTCCTTCACCCACATTTTCCCCACCCTTGGTTGAACTTGATGGACACGTGTTTTTTTTTCGACCGTACTGACTATGTAACTATGTAAAAATACGTACAACACTTTGTAGCACAATTTTGAATACGTATTACGTACTGTTAAATCGTATTCAACACGTCGTGTGCACATTACAGTGTAACTCAAAGAATTTAGATAGTTAATTGCAGCAGGAGTTAATCTCTGCCCATTTTCAAAGAACAATATCTCGACGGATTCCACCCGTGCTGTATGATACGCGCCATTGTCTGTTCTATTTTACACTGCTATGTTACACCGTAGCTATATGTAGCTGTTCCACGGGTTAGTAATCTCCAAGGACGCAGCGCTTCGAGGACAGCGGCTACAATTGTTTTACGCTCATCCATATCTCTATTTATAGATGTTCTCCTGCGTCTTCCTTTACGTGTCGTTTGACGTTGATCTCAGACGTTCTGATTAGTCAAGGAATTAAAGGGGACACATCACTTGACATTGGTTATTTGGATTCCTGCAGCCATGGACACCAAGTCTGAATCTCTTCGCTAAGACATAACATGCAAAAATGTTTTTTCCAAAATAGGAAAGACACACCCTCTCATACATCCAAACTCTTTGGATGTGAAAGAGGGAGACTTATGGTTCATTAAAGGGGTTGTCTCACTACAAGGATTGCTGCTTTTTATGTTAAAGATCTTGCAAAAACAAGTCACTTTGCAATATATGTCCATTAACAGTGTCATACCTGTTCCTAGATATCCCCTCTTGTATGGCTGCATCAGCTCCTCAGGTCGCTATAGCTACAGACCTGTATGATCTCTCCTGATAGGCTGTCAGCACTGATTGCTATAGACTATCCTAGCGCACCTGTTTGAAATCCACTCCTCGATAGGCTGCCAGACTGGTTGCTATAGACTTACCCTAGACACTGTTCAATACATCTTCATCTCTCGATAGGCTGCCAGCGCTGGTTGCTATAGCTACAGACCTGTTCAATCTCTCCTGATAGGCTGCCAGCACTGGTTGCTATAGCTACAGACCTGTTCAATCTCTCCTGATAGGCTGCCAGCACTGGTTGCTATAGCTACAGATCTGGTTTCTGATACTGCCAGCCTGGAGGCATAGCCAGTATACAAACGCCCCTGAATTTAAAATGAGACCAAGAAAAGAGGACTGGGTGAGATGAATCAATGTAGTGAGACAACCCCTTTAACACTGCGTTGCATATTTTTATGGACATGTATTCCAAATCCTCCCTTAAAGACATGTGCCTGTTAATAATTCATGCAGGAAACATGGCATTAGCGAGGACTCAGATTAGTCCCATTACATGGGGCTAATCCATGTCCAAATCCAAGCTGGTCTCTTAGGAATCCAGCTTTAGGAATAGGCGACCAAAAAAGCGCAGTAACGCGGCGCATGCGGAGGGTTGACTGATTGCTCAGTGTTAGGGCTCGATACAGTGCAATCATTTGGAAATCTTTTTTTTATATTTATACAAGAGTTTAAAGCACAAAATGCATTCAGAGGAGCCGGAGAGGATAGAGAACGACACTTCACTTCCCGTTCAATTCAATTCTGGAGACACACTTACGGATTCAAGAGCATGGCTGGGTAGAGGCAATGCTCACAGTTTATGGAAAATGTTATTATGCGAGACATAAGATACAAAAAATGTTAACCTTGCTGGGAGAGAGGGGTGTAGAAGTGCTGGTGACTTTCTTCCTTGTGAACAGATAAAATCTTCACTTTTGGGCACACTAGGCAGTTGCCCGGGGGCCCAACAAGTATAGGGGCCCCAAGTGGTGTATGTATGTCCCAGGAATACAAGAAGCCTACCCTGGATCCCTTGGTTAGTTTTGCTTATTTAACTGTTTATGTGATTTTAGGATGTGCAAACAGTTAAAAACCATGGTGGAGAAGGGAGCCAAAGGCTCCCTGCCCTGCCAAATAGTCTTGTAGACTTTAGGCTGCCAGCTTTTCAGACATAAGTAGTGTGATAATATGGGTGTGCTCTGGGGGGGAGGGACTAGAGGTATGGCCAAGTGTAATGTCATGCATGTGGGCAGGGCCCACTGCAGTGCACTACCCGGGGGCTCATAATTCTGTTAACACGGCTCTGGATAGCTGTAGGTCCAAGTATTGCTAATGCACCTGATACGTCAAGTTGGAGCTCAGTAAAAGTAAAATAATGTTCACATCTGCATCAGAGATTCAGCTCAGAGCCTCCACCAGATTGAGTAAAAATGATGGCAAAACAGCACAGCATGCAGCAGTAATTTTTTTTTTTAAGGGTATGTTCACACGGCGTGCTGAATCAGTTTTTGGATCCGAAAAACACATTCCAAAAGCGCTGTGTAAATTGCATCCAAAACGCATCCAACAGGCAGGTGCGTTGGAACAGGGCCGCCGATAGGGCAGTACAACCGGTACTGCTGTACCGGGCCCGGGCAGTCTGTGTAGCCAGGGGGGGCCCGCCGCCGCCGGCAAGCTCCGCCCCCTCTGGCTTCACAGAGGCCCTCTCTTAATTGTATGCACGTCCGTGCGACGCGCATACAATTAAGATGAACGTTGGGGCAGGGAGAGCTGTGCGCTCCCTGCCCCTGCCGTACCTAGCTCTGCAGGCGGCGCGGCGGAAGTGATGTCACCGCGCCGCCTGCCGCGCTGCCTGTTCTCGGCCCCAAGCCTGCTGGTTTAGGCTTGGAGCGGACGGAGACGCCGGGGGAGCGCGACCAGGTGAGAAAGTACCTACAGGGGGCCCGGGGGGAAACTACAGCTACGGGGGCTGGGGGGGAGGGAAACTACAGCTACAGGGGGCCCGGATGGGGGGGGGGGGGGGAACTACAGCTAAGGGGGCCCTGGATGGGGGGAGGGGGAAACTACAGCTACAGGGGGCCCTGGGGGGGGGGGGAAACTACAGCTACAGGGGGCCCTGGATGGGGGGGGGGGGAACTACAGCTCCCGGGGGCCCGGGGGGGGGGGGGGGAATACGCACAGGGCCTGGGGGGGGACTACAGCTACAGGGGGACCTGGATGGGGGGGGGGAACACAGCTACAGAGGGCCCTGGGGGGGGGGGGGAAACTACAGCTACAGGGGGCCCTGGGGGGGGGGACTACAGCTACAGGGGGCCCCTAAAACTGGGGGGTAAACTACAGCTACAGGGGGCCCTGGGGGAGGGGGGGGAACTACAGCTACAGGGGGGCCCTGGTGGGGGGGGAGGGAACTACAGCTACAGGGGGCCATGGATGGGGGGCGGCGGGGAAACTACAGCTACAGGGGGCCAGGGATGGGGGGGGGGGAGGGAAACTACAGCTACAGGGGGCCCTGGGGGGGGGGGGGGAAAACTACAGCTACAGGGGGCCATGGATGGGGGGGGGGGGAAACTACAGCTACAGGGGGCCATGGATGGGGGGGGGGGGGAAACTACAGCTACAGGGGGCCCTGGGGGGGGGGGGGAACTACAGCTACAGGGGGCCCTGGATGGGGGGGGGGAAACTACAGCTACAGGGGGCCATGGATGGGGGGGGGGAACTACAGCTACAGGGGGCCATGGATGGGGGGGGGAAACTATAGCTACAGGGGGCCCTGGATGGGATGGGGGGGGGGAACTACACCTACAGGGGGCCCCTAATACTGGGGGGGGGGGAACTATGCCTACAGGGGGCCCTAATACTGGGGGGGAACTATGCCTACAGGGGGCCCCAAGACTGGGGGGGGGACTATTTGTCAACAGGGGGCCTTAATGACTGGGGGGGAACTATTTGCCTACAGGGGGGCCCTAATCTACAGGGGGGGGGACTAATCTTCCTACAGGGGGGCCTAATCTACAGTGGGGTGACTATTCTTCCTACAGGGGGCCCTAATCTACAGTGGGGGGACTATTTGCTACAGGAGGGCCCTAATCTACAGTGGGGGGGACTATTCTGCTACAGGGGGGCCCTAATCTACAGGAGGAGGACTATTCTTCCTACAGGGGGCCTAATCTACAGGGAGGGGGGACTATTCTGCCTTACAGGGGGGGGACTATCTCTACGGGGGGCTAGGACTATTGCTAAAGGGGGCCCTATATCTTCGGGCGGGGACGGGACCTATTTCCTACAGGGGGGCCTAATTTTACAGGAGGGGACCTATTATGCCTACAGGGGGGGGACTATTCTGCCTACAGGGGGGCCCTAATCTACAGGGGGGGACTATTTTGCCTACAGGGGGGCCCTAATCTACAGGGGGGGGGGACTATTCTGCCTACAGGGGGGGCCCTAATCTACAGGGGGGGGACTATTCTCACTACAGGGGGGGCCCTAATCTACAGTGGGGTACTATTCTGCCTACAGGGGGCCCTATAATCTACAGTGGGGGGACTATTCTGCTACAGGGGGGCCCTAATCTACAGGGGGGGGGACTATTTTCCTACAAGGGGGCCATAATCTACAGGAGGGGGACTATTCTTCCTACAGGGGGGCCCAAATTTCTACAGGGGGGAGACGATATTTTGCCTACAAGGGGGCCCTAATCTACGGGGGGGGACTATTCTGCCTACAGCGGGGCCCTAATTTAGGAGGCGGAATATCTGCCTACAGGGGGGGACTATTCTTGCCTACAGGGGGCCCTAATCTACAGGGGGGGACTATTCTGCCTACAAGGGGGCCCTAATCTACAGGGGGGGGACTATTCTTCCTACAGGGGGGCCCTAATCTACAGGGGGGGACTATTCTGCCTACAGGGGGGCCCTAATCTACAGTGGGGGGGGACTATTCATCTACAGTGGGGGGACTATTCTGCCTACAGGGGGCCCTAATCTACAGGCGGGGGACTATTCTTCCTACAGGGGGCCCTAATCTACAGTGGGGGGACTATTCTGCTTACAGGGGGGCCCTAATCTACAGGGGGGGGGGGACTATTTTGCCTACAAGGGGGCCCTAAACAACAGGGGGGGGACAATTTTGCCTACAAGGGGGCCCTAATCTACAGGAGGGGGGACTATTCTTCCTACAGGGGGGCCCTAATCTACAGGGGGGACCCTAATTGCCTACAGGGGGTGGACTATTCTGCCTACAGGGGGCCCTAATCTACAAGGAGGACTATTCTGCCTACAGGGGGCCCTAATCTACAGGGGGGGGACTATTCTTCCTACAGGGGGCCATAGTCTACAGGAGAGGGACGATTCTGCTTACAGGAGAGCTCTAATCTACAGTGGGGGGACAATTCTGCTTACAGGGGGGCCATAATCTACAGGGGGGGACTATTCTGCCTTACAGGGGGACCCTAATTTACAGGGGGGACTATTCTGCTACAGGGGGCCTAATCTACAGGGGGGGGACTATTCTGCCTACAGGGGGGCCCTAATTTACAGGAGGGGGACTATTCTGCCTACAGGGGGGGGACTATTCTGCCTACAGGGGGGCTAATCTGCCACAGGGGGGGAGGCTATGTCTGCTACAGGGGGGGACTATTCTGCACTACAGGGGGGGGACTATTCTTCCTACAGGGGGCCCTAATCTACAGTGGGGGGGGACTATTCTGCTTACAGGGGGGCCCTAATCTACAGTGGGGGGACTATTCTGCTTACAGGGGGCCCTAATCTACAGGAGGGGGACAATTCTGTTTACAGGGGGGCCCTAATCTACAGGGGGGGGGGACTATTATTCCTACAGGGGGCCATAATCTACAGGAGGGGGAATATTCTGCTACAGGGGGGCCCTACTTGACAGGAGGGGGACTATTCTGCCTACAAGGGGGGGCCCTAATCCTACGGGGGGGGACTATTCTGCTTACAGGGGGGCCCTAATCTACGGGGGGGGGGGGCCTATTATGCCTACAATGGGGCCCGAAACTAGGGGGGGGGGACAATTATGCCTACAAGGGGGCCCTAATCTACAGGGGGAGACTATTCTGCCTACAGGGGGTCTCTAATCTACAGGAGGGGGGACTATTCTGCCTACAGGGGGGGCTCTAACTGCAGGGGGGACTATTCTGCCTACAAGGGGTCTCAGTTTTGTGTTGTAAATTCTACAGGGACGAGTGGTGGACGGAGGAAGTCATCATGGAGGTCTGGACCGAATACAGAAGAAAAGGGAAAGTGAACGACTCCTCAGACAAGACGTCACCTGTGCGGCCCTAAATGTAAGTAAACTATTTGCAGAGCACATGTGTAAACTGGTATCTATAGGGTCACTGTTTTGAGGAAATATTGGTTTTGGTGTGATGGTTTATAATCACTAACAGTATGGTGGTATTGGTCTTGGTATACTGGTTTAGTCAATAACATTATTGGGTGGACTAGTCAGTATTCTTATTTAGATATTTGTATATTGTTGCATGGCAATATTGATCTGGTGTATTCTGGCTTTAGTCAATAACATTATAAGGTGCTATGTGGAGGTATTTGCTGGACTTGGTATAACCCAGAATATATCCATAGTTGACAATGGCACAAATGCATGTTTTGGCTTGTGACCCCAAAAAATTTTTTTTCTCTTTGTTAACGGCGGTGGCGATGGTATGTGGGGCATTTTTGTGAAAAAATTTTTTTTTTATTTGGGTGGGGGCTGTGTCGGGACGGCACGGGAGGGAAGGGGAGGAGCAGGGGGTTGGGCGGCCGGGGGGGGGGGGGGCGGCCCAGACGCTCCAGCTGTATGGGGCCCCAAAATTTCTGATGGCGGCCCTGCGTTGGAACTGTTAAATAAGCAAAACCAACCAAGGGATCCAGGGAATGTTTCTTGCATTCCTGGGACATACATTACCAGGGGCCCCAATACTTGTGGGGCCCCCGGGCAACTGCCTAGTGTTCCCAATGGAAAAGATGGCCCTGCAGTTATCCACCTGTCAGCAGTACCTGGCTGCAGCAGGAACGCACCCTATAGTTGTAAATGCTGCATCTTTCGGATCAAGAACTGACATGACAATTCAATGAACGGATCCAAAGACGCATGTAAACACGTATCGGGGATCACTCGCCTGGACGCCGATGTGTGTTGTACATTGAAAGCAATCACACTGCACACTGTTAGATACATGTTGGGTCCATTCAGTGTCCAAAACACAAATCCAAACAAGTATCCAAAAAAGGATCCAACGCGCCACGTGAACATGTCCTTAAAATGGTGTACACCACAATGGAAACCTGGTGAACCCCATTGTGGTCGATGGGGGCCCTCAGATGCCATTGATATCCGTAATGAATCTGGTGCCACTTCTGCAATGGAGGCTCCAAACAGAACCTCTGATGCACGTGTGAACCAGGCCTAACACTGCAACAAATGAAGAGAAATGAATAGCTGCTTTATGTATATATAATGTACTAGAAGATCCCAGGATCCCAGTGACTATAATAGAAAATGAATCCACTTATGGGCACAGTTCTTATCCCAGGACAATGACTGCAATCTATATATTCATTCGCTATACTGCAGAGAGGGGGCACAGTGGAGTGAGTTTGGATATGACAGCTTCCATCTTCCAATCCATCTTCCAACTGTACATTCCTGTACAGCGTTTACATGTGGACACTGACTGGGAGTGTAGCAGGAGCCACTCTTCGCCTCACTGGTGAGTGGGTCATGTGGCATCGTTCTCCCTAAACCCCCGCCTTCTAGCTGGTGAGTACGGGCCACAATGCCCTCTACAGTCCATACATATATAAAAGCCTTAGCGTGTCATGTGGTCATCCAACCACATGGTGAAAGTGTTTTGGTTGCAAACCGACACAGACCCCGCCAAGGCATATAATTGTGTGGGCCAATAGAGGGGGGCTTGACACCTAATTATTTAAAGGGGTTGTCTCACTACAAGGATTGCTGTTTACGTTCAAGGTCTTGCAAGAACAAATCACTTTGCAATATGTGTCCATTAACAGTGTCCTACCTATTCCTAGATATCCCCTCTTGTATGGGCTGCATCAGCTCCTCAGGTCTATAGCTACAGACTTGTTTCATCTATCCTGATAGGCTGCCAGCACTGGTTGCTATAGCTACAGACCTGTTCGATCTCTCTTTATAGGCTGCCAGTGCTGGTTGCTATAGCTACAGACCTGTTCCATCTCTCGTGATAGAATACCAGTGCTGGTCGCTATAGCTACAGACCTGTTCGATCTCTTTTTATAGGCTGCCAGTGCTGGTTGCTATAACTACAGACCTGTTTGATCTCTCTTTATAGGCTGCCAGTGCTGGTTGCTATAGCTGCAGACCTGTTCAATCTCTTCTGATAAGCTGCCATCGCTGGTTGCTATAGCTACAGACCTGTTCAATCTCTTATGATAGGCTGTCAGCGCTGGTCGCTATAGCTACAGAACTGGTGTCCTCAGAAGCGCATCACTACAGACCAGTAGTAGCCAGTAAAGCCAGTAAACAAGTGATTTCAAATATGCAACTGAGAAAACAGGACAGAGGTAAGATGAATCGCTGTAGTGAGACAACCCCTTTAAACTGTAGAGGACACATATATGAGACTTGTATATATCTGTCAGCTAACTACCGCAGAATCATACCACTACAACGTGCGACAACCGCATCTTTACACTTGTTGCACCACTAAAAAACCCAGTTATTTTTCTAGCATCTGCCTAAATTGGCGCTGGTGTTGGATGGTTTGGCTTCCATATCCCAGTCATATAACCTGTTATGTTATATTATTAGATTTTATTATTATTATTATTATTAATAATAATATTATATATTATGTCATATATAACCTGTTGTATTATATTATTATTATTATTATTATTATTATTAATAATAATAATATTATATATTATGTCATATATAACCTGTTATGTTATATTATATTTTATTATTATTATTAATAATATTATATATTATTTCATATATAATCTGTTGTATTATATTATTATATTTTATTATTAATAATAATATTATATATTATGTCATATATAACCTGTTGTCTGCCTATCATGTCAGAAAATAAACCCTGTATCCATGTGTGTATATAAGTGCATGTCGGCTTCCCTTTTCTCGCTGCAGCGTCTACTGAGTGCAGTCCAAACAGTTGGTCCTAAGGGTTTGAGGATCCGGGGGATTATACTGTAAATATAAGAAATATTCCAGATTTGTGTGATTTCCAAATTGTGAAATGAATGTACTAGTCGTCTCCCCAGTTGTATTGTGTCTGCAAAGTCACGGAGGTCTCCTCTGCAGCCATGGTAACTATAATTAGGCAGCCAAGCCTTCCCTGCGTTTCCACACATGACATGAAACATACGGAAATTCCTTTCTTTGCCATGGCTCTCAATATACAAAAGCTGCTTTTTGTCTGTATTTATTAAGGTGGTTCATGTTTGGCTCCAGTAATAAGATGAATTCGTAATTAGTCAGAATCTTCAATTAGGGCACTTGCAGGAACCCATCTAGTAACATCTGACGTCTCTATGGGGCACCACCACTGGCACTGAGGGCTCTAATAAAGCTTATGGGGTACAATCGGATTTATGACCCTCTGCTCTTATCATGAGAGTCTCTTTGCACTTTTCCAGGGTTCAATCCCAGCCAGTCAGAAAATACCACACTTTGGACCAGTAACGGACTGGGGTGCTTGTGACCAACTAGTTAGGGTAATTTGTGGAGATCACCAGTGGAGTTGATTTTTGAGGCTCACTCTACATCTGCTATACATGATTGCACATACTGCACGTGACGCTTGCTTTCTGCCTCTTTTTCTCTGCCCCAGGCCTGCTATGCATAGGAGCCCAACAGGGGTTTCTCCTGAGGCCTGGTCCAAGCCTGCTTGAGACCCCCTCTGTTAGTCTACTTTACTTGGTTGCATACTACTGTCCAGCTGCCACCGCTGTGGTTTAAATTAAACAGATCCTGCAAGATCATCTTCTTTAAGAATGGGTTTCCCAAATGGGAGAACCGTTGAAGTAACTTTGAGTATACATTACTTAGCTTGTAACTTGAGTTACATCCTGTATTATAGCACTGCACTCGCTATTCTGCTGGTGCGGTCACTGTGTACATACATTACTTATCCTGTACTGATCCTGAGTTACTTCCTGTATTATACTCCAGAGCTGCACTCGCTATTCTGCTGGTGCGGTCACTGTGTACATACATTACTTATCGTTGACGGATCATGAGTTAGATCCTGTATTATACTCAAGAGCTGCACTCGCTATGGTGATGGTGCGGTCACTGTGTACATACATTACTTTTCCTGTACTGATCCTGAGCTACATCCTGTATTATACTTCAGAGCTGCACTCGCTATTATGCTGGTGCGGTCACTGTGTACATACATTAATTATCCTATACTGATCCTGAGTTACAACCTGTAATTATACTCCAGAGCTGCACTCGCTATTCTGCTGGTGCAGTCACTGTGTATCATATATTACTTATCCTGTACTGATCCTGAGTTACATCCTGTATTTATACTCCCAGAGCTGCACCCGCTATTCTGCTGGCTGCAGTCACTGTGTACATACATTACTTATTATCCTGCACTAGATCCTGCGTTACATCCTGTATTATTACTCCAGAGCTGCACCTCACTATTCTGCTGGTGCAGTCACTGTGTACATACATTACATTACTTATCCTGTACTGATCCTGAGTTACATTCTGTATTATAATTCCAGATGCTGCACTCATTATTCTGCTGGTGCAGTCACTGTGTTACATACATTACTTATCCTGTACTGATTCCTGCGTTACATCCTGTATTATACTCCAGGGCTGCACTCACTATTTCTGCTGGTGCAGTCACTTGTGTATATACATTACTTATCCTGTACTGATCCTGAGTTACATCTGTATTTATACTCCAGTGCTGCACTCTTTTTTCTGATGGTGCAGTCACTGTGTACATACATTACTTATCCTGTACTGATCCTGCGTTAACATCCTGTATTTTTTACTCCAGGGCTGCACTCACTATTCTGTTTGGTGCAGTCACTGGTGTATATACATTACTTTTTCCTTTTTACTGATCCTGGAGTTACATCCTGTATTATACTCCGTGCTGCACTCACTATTCTGGCTGGTGCAGTCACTGTGTACGACATTACTTATCCTGTACTGATTCCTGAGTTACATCCTGGTTATTTTACTCCAGAGCTGCACTCACTATTCTGCTGGTGCAGTCAACGGGTGTACAGACATTACTTATCCTGTACTGATCCTGGGTTACATCCTGTATTATACTCCAGAGCTGCCCATCATATTCTGCTGGGGGGCAGTCACTGTGTACAGACATTAACTTATCCTGTACTGATCCTGAGTTACATCCTGTATTTACTCCAGAGCTGCACTCACTATTCTGCGGTGCAGTCACTGTGTACATGTCTTTATTATCCTGTACTGATCCTGAGTTACATCCTGTATTATACTCCAGAGCTGCACTCACTATTCTGCTGGTGCAGTCACTGTGTACAGACATTACATTACTTATCCTGTACTGATCCTGAGTTACATCCTGTATTATCCTTCAGAGCTGCACTCATTATAGAGGAGGAGATCACCAGGAGTTCCACAGCGGCGAGGCACAGCTAGCTAAGTATAAGATTTTTTTTTCCAACCTCCCTGGCCCCAAAGCAGCATATTTTTCTACAACATGTTTTAAGGAAAAGTATTGGTATATTACTTCTTATACACATTGGGGTAGATTCTGTAATACTGTCTAATACTTCGACAATGCAAACTTAACTTTGAGACCGTCTAAAAATGTTCCAATGGGTAATAAATCTGGTGCATGCTGAGACACTTTTCAGTTGGCTTAGTTTACACCACTTTTTGCAGCAAAATGTTAGTGAATGACATTGCACACCAAGTCTCTCATCCTTTTTATGAAGCCACGCCCCTTTAGAGAGGTTACACCCTGTTGTCGGATGATGCACAAACGTGTCTAAAATAAATGTGCTGTAAAACATGAGCACCAGTATCGGTGTAAACTCCACCCGATTTCTGGTGTAATTGCATGTGCGGCATTGTACTTGTATGGAAATTGAAAGATTATACATAGATTGGTCTGTCCTGGTTATAGACTTCATTTAAAGTGTTGGTACCGAAAATCAAGACTTGATCAGTAAGGCAAAATATGAACTATACGGAGGTCGGCATCTTGCGATGGGAATTGTCAATGTTGCCGTGTTGGTTTTAGAGTTGTCACTTTGTGCCAGAAACGTGCTTATTATGGTCATCACTATTCTTTCTACCACGTGGCGGGTGCAGGACCAGCTCATTATACTCATCAATACTCTTTCTACGACATGGAGGGTGCATAACCAGCTTATTATAGTCATCACATGGCTCATGGCGGGTGCAGGACCAGCTCATTATACTCATCACCACGCTTTCAACCTCATGGTGGGTGCAGAACCAAATCATTATAATCATGACATGGCTCATGGCAGGTGCAGGACCAGCTCATCATACTCATCCACTATTTCCACCACATGGCGGGTGCAGGACCAGTTCATTATAGTCATCACTATTCTTTCTACCACATGGCGGGTCTTGGACCAGCTCACTATACTCATCAATACTCTTTCTACGACATGGAGGGTGCAGAACCAGCTTATTCTATTCATCACTGCTCTTTCTACTGTATGGTGGGTCCGTAACCAGCTCATTCTACTTCTCCACTACTCTTTCCACCACATGGCGGGTGCAGGACCAGCTCATTCTACTTCTCCACTACTCTTTCCACCACATGGCGGGTGCAGAACCAGCTTATTCTATTCATCACTGCTCTTTCTACTGCATGGTGGGTCCAGAACCAGCTCATTCTACTTCTCCACTACTCTTTCCACCACATGGAGGGTCTGGGACCAGCTCATTCTACTTCTCCACTACTCTTTCCACCACATGGAGGGTCTGGGACCAGCTCATTATACTTCTCTACTATTCTTTCCACCACATGGCGGGTGCAGAACCAGCTTATTCTATTCATCACTGCTCTTTCTACTGCATGGTGGGTCTGTAACCAGCTCATTATACTTCTCCACTACTCTTTCCACCACATGGCAGGTGCAGGACCAGCTCATTATACTTCTCCACTACTCTTTCTACGACATGGTGGGTCCAGAACCAGCTCATTCTACTTCTCCACTACTCTTTCCACTGCATGGCAGGTGCAGGACCAGCTCATTATACTTCTCCACTATTCTTTCCACCACATGGCGGGTGCAGGACCAGCTCATTATACTTCTCCACTACTCTTTCCACCACATGGCTGGTGCAGGACCAGCTCATTATACTTCTCCACTACTCTGTCCACTGCATGGCAGGTGCAGGACCAGCTCATGATTCTTCTCCACTATTCTTTCCACCACATGGCGGGTGCAGGACCAGGTCATTATACTTCTCCACTACTCTTTCCACCACATGGCGGGTGCAGGACCAGCTCATTATACTTCTCCACTACTCTTTCCACCACATGGCGGGTGCAGGACCAGCTCATTCTACTTCACTACTCTGTCCACTGCATGGCAGGTGCAGGACCAGCTCATTCTACTTCACTACTCTGTCCACTGCATAGTGGGTGCAGGACCAGCTCATTATACTTTCCACTACTCTTTCCACTGCATAGTGGGTGCAGGACCAGCTCATTATACTTTCCACTACTCTTTCCACTGCATAGTGGGTGCAGGACCAGCTCATTATCCTTTCCCCTACTCTTTCCACCGCATAGTGGGTGCAGGACCAGCTCATTATACTTTCCACTACTCTTTTCACCGCATGGCGGGTGCAGGACCAGCTCATTATACTTTCCACTACTCTGTCCACTGCATGGCGGGTGCAGGACCAGCTGTTGCATAACCCTTTCATCATACACCACTTATCAGACATCATAGCCTCGGCCTTTTACTCCACCTACCTATTGGACTTCTAAAGCACTGTTTAATCAGCCCTCCACCGAGTCCTTTACAGATCGAGCCTCTCCTGTACTTGCAGTTATTATCTCATTCCTGTTAATTTTAGCAGCTTTTAATCAGATGCAGAACGTATTAATGATCTACTTGATGGAAAGCAGCGCTGGAATATGTTCCTTTTCAGAACTGGATTATAAAAAAGTGCGTAATGTAAGTACAAGGTACCCTGTGTAAATAGCACACCTGGCACATTGAATTAATTCTGCAAGAGTCTATACTAGAATTATGTGCCCATTGTTAGCAGTTTTCACACTAAAATCAGATTTTTTTGGTTTTTTTCCCATAAAAAGAAAGAAGCCAAGGGTGCTTGTTGTTAGGCTCTGTCTAAAAACAAGGCCATACTCACAGCTAAAAGGCTAGACAGAAAACTAAACCCAGTAAAGAGGCAACACTGGCCCCTATGCTACTTGGGAAAGATAAACAGGTGCAGCTGATTGCTGAGCAGTAGCTCACACACCCCACCACTAGGGGGGACAATTAGACTGCACATTGCATTGATACCTGTTCACACCATTATGCAGAAAAGCCACAGTATAATACATGGGGAGATTGCAAAAATGCAAAAATACCGATAAGACAACCACTCACACACCCTCTATGTATGAGGGGGGTGGTTGCTGGTATTATAATTGCATATAGATAAGGCTATGTCTACACAGCACGGCATTCTCATCGGATTTTCGGCAGTTTTTAGGATTTAGAATCCGCTGAAAATCCGACTGTACCCAGCGCTGTGTAGACTGCAATGAAAAATCCATGCTGTAGTCTGCACAGCACAGATTTTTTCTGGCCAAGGGCAAATCCAAAAACTGACCGCGGATTTCAATGCAAAAAACACGGTCCAGCACTGTTAAAATGCCGTCAGATTTTGGATGGCATTTTAACATTGCTGTGTAGACACAGCCTTAGGGTCGGCAGTAGTGACTGAGTTAGGGAAGTTGGGATAAGGAGTTTTTTGGTGTCTTGCTTCAGAATTAAAGTGGTCGTCTCACTACAAGGATTACTTTTTATATTAAAGATCTTGCAAAAACAAGTCACTTTGCAATATGTGTCCATTAACAGTGTCCTACCTATTCCTAGATATCCCCTCTTGTATGGGCTGCATCAGCTCCTCAGGTCGCTATAGCTACAGACCTGTTCGATCTCTCCTGATAGGCCGCCAGCGCTGGTCGCTATAGCTACAGACCTGTTCGATCTCTCCTGATAGGCTGCCAGTGCTGGTCACTATAGCTACAGACCTGTTTGATCTTTTCTGATAGCAACCAGTGCTGGCAGCCTATAGCTACAGACCTGTTTCATCTCTACTGATAGGCTACCAGCGCTGGTTGCTATAGCTACAAACCTGTCCAATCTCTCCTGATAGGCTGCCAGCGCTGGTCGCTATAGCTACAGACCTGTCCGATCTCTCCTGATAGGCTGCCAGCGCTGCTCACTATAGCTACAGACCTGGTTGATCTCTCCTGATAGGCTGCCAGCGCTGGTCGCTATAGCTACAGACCTGGTTGATTTCTCCTGATAGGCTGCCAGCGCTGGTCGCTATAGCTACAACCTGTTCGATCTCTCCTGATAGGCTGCCAGTGCTGGTTGCTATAGCTACAGACCTGGTGTCCTCAGCAGCTAGTCACTGTAGGCCATTAGTAGCCAGTAAACATGGCCCAAAATTCAAAACTGAAAAAACAGGACTGAGGTAAGAGGAATTGATGTAGTGAGACAACCCCTTTAAAGTCATCTATCCTTCTATCTCTATATGTGCTTTTCTCATTGTCCGTCTTGCTGTCCATCGTCCATTGATAAGTCCCTTCATTTTTTGATGCACACTTTGTATAACTTGCATATGACTTCTGGTTGGCTTAAAGGGGTTGTCTCACTACATGCATTATCTCACCTCAGTCCTGTTTTCTTGGTTTCATTTGGAATTCAGGAGCGTGTTTACTGGCTTCTACTAGGCTGCAGTAGAAGCCAGGTCTGTAGCTATAGCAACCAAGGGGGGGCCTGGCATGCCTATCAGGAGAGATAAAACCCGGTCTGTAGCTATAGTCCCCTGAGGAGCTGATGCAGCCCATACAAAGGGAATATCTAGGAATAGGTAGGACACTGTTAATGGACACATATTGCAAAGTGAATTGTTTTTGCAAGATCTTTAACATAAAAGCAGCAATCCCTGTAGTGAGACAACCCCTTTAATTTCTGCTGTAAGTTTTGGAGCGGTTCGTGCCAGCCAGCGTTGTTACGCCCTGTACTAGATCATATTATTACAAATAATTAGGCGAGATGTGAATGTGAGCTTTCGGTTATTCCAGAGAAGAGAAGCAGAAGAGCTGCCATCCCGCGGCACACACAGAGATAATGTATGTGGTGAGGAGCGGGGAGGGGTGGGAAACATCTTCTGTAGATTTGGCTGTGTATACAAGTGGAAACCAACATAAGCCACGTGGGAGGGACTGTGGGTGCACCATATTTTATGCTAATTACCTAGTGATCGCTCTTGTTTTTTTGTTGACTTTGATAAATATTCAACATATATTAGGGAAACATATTGTTACTGTGCTCACCTCGACCAGGCTGCGCTATACGTTTCGCGTTTCACTCCTTATTCAGCAGGATCTTTTATTACAAATCATCTGCGAGTCCTGTCCAGAATCCGTCGAACTAGTCCTCCGTAATGTATGCCAGCTGGGGCCTGCCGGGCTGCTGCACTAAAATTATCCACATTAATGCTTTAAAGACAATTGCTTGAATAACTATCCCTTAAAGAGGTTCCCCGCTTTGGAAAATTCCTATCTATCAGCAGGGTGCTTTGACAATGAGCTGATCACAAAGGGTCCCCCTGTTTGGAACCCTAAAAATTAGCAGTAGTCTTAGAGAAAACTTGAGTATTCAATTTCTCTGCAGTGCCAACACAGGGGAAATTAAAGGGGTTGTCTCACTACAAGGATTGCTGCTTTTTATGTTAAAGATCTTGCAAAAACAATTCACTTTGCAATATATTTCCATTAACAGTGTCATACCTAGTCCTAGATATCACCTCTTGTATGGGCTGCATCAGCTCCTCAGATAGCTACAGACCTGTTCCATCTCTCCTGATAGGCTGCCAGTACTGGTTGCTTAGCTACAGACTGTTATATCTCTCTGATAGGCTGCCAGCACTGGTTGCTACTAGCTACAGACTGTTGTAATCTCTCCTTATAAGCAGCCAGCTGGTTCGCTATAGCTACAGGACCTGTTCAATCTCTCTGATAGCTGCCAGCATGGTTGCTATAGCTACAGACCTGTTTAATCTCTCCTGATAGGCAGCCAGCACTGGTCGCTATAGCTACAGGACCTGTTTATCTCTCCTTATAAGCAGCCAGCGCTGTTCGCTATAGCTACAGACCTGTTCAATCTCTCCTGATAGGCTGCCAGCACTGGTTGCTACAGCTACAGACCTGTTGTATCTCTCCTGATAGGCTGCCAGCACTGTTGCTAAGCTAACAGGACCTGTCAATCTGACATTATAGCTGCCAGCAGTGGTTTGCACATGCTACAGACTGTTTAATCTCTCTTATAAGCGCCACCGGGGTCGCTATAGCAAAGCCTTTTTATCTCCCTGATAGGCTGCCAGCACTGGTTGCATAGCTACGACCTTTTTGGCTCCCCTGATAGGCTGTCCGCACGGGTTGCATATTAAAACCCTGGTTCTACTGCCCCTAGTAGAAGCAGTAAACAGCCCCTGAATTAAAAATAAAAACCAAGAAAACAGGACTTAGATAAGATGAATTGATCTAGTGAGACAACCCATTTAAGCATTTCACTGTGCCCATTATATTGTCTGTCCCTTCCCACACATTGATGGCAGATCGATAGGGAGTTCACAGTACAGGGGGACAGTGTGTTCAGCTGTACCCAGAATTCCAATAGAACAGAATAGAGAGTCATGCACAAGGGCAACCGACTGTCCATTCTATAAGGAGACTTTCAGGGGCCGGTTCCAGAGATAGGTGTGGGTCCCAGAGGTGGGACCTGCGCCTATAGAAAACTGACGACATATCCTGTGATATGGCATTAACAGGCTTGGACAGGCCCTCAAGGGAAATCCTCGGTGATCCCCTGCGAAATGTGGGCTCATGAGCATGGCAGGGACAAAGGCAGAGTAAGGGCTTGTTCACACGGAGTTTTTTTTACTCCAGCAGGGCAAGAGGCTACAGAGCTGTAAAGAGTTAACGTTTGTCAGTAGCATAGATTACCAAGCTCCTGTGCTGATGATAAGACACAGCAGGAAGTGGCATCACCATTCTGTCACTCCCAAGGTAACCTAAGGAAGCTTGTTTAACATAAACAGGAGATCAGAACTGCTCTAGCTCTGAAACGAAGCAAAATCAGAACAGAATCAGTTGCTCTTATTCTTTCTCGTCTTGACTACTGTAACTCCCTACTTGTTGGTCTCCCTCTCTGTAAACTCTCCCCTCTGCAATCTGTCCTGAATGCAGCAGCCAGGCTCATCTTTCTCTCCAGCCTCTATACTGATGCTTCTACCCTGTGTCAGTCACTGCACTGGCTGCCTATTCAGTACAGAATACAACATAAACTAATCACTCTCACCCATAAAGCTCTCCACAGCGCTGCACCCACCTGCATCTCCTCCCTTATCTCTGTCTACCACCCTGCCCGCTCTCTACGCTCAGCTACTGATCTAAGACTACACACCTCACTCATCCGAACCTCCCATGCCCGTCTCCAAGATTTTGCACGTATTGCACCAGTTCTCTGGAACATGTTACCCCATGTGATCAGGCACACTCACAACCCTCGCAGTTTTAAGGGCGCTCTGAAAAATCATCTTCTTAGACAACCCTATCAAGACCCCAAATTGTCAACCCCCAAATTCTTTTACAATTCTTTCATTTCCCCTACTTTGGCCCCCCACAGGCCTTATCTGTTTTTGTGTATGGTTGGTGGCGGTTCACCAATTTTATGTATACTACCCCATTTTGTAAATGGCTGGTATTTTTAACCAAGATTTGTCACCCTTTGTTTCACCATACACCTAATGTTTGTAAGCTCTTGCGGCAGGGCCTCACCCCGCGTGTTATTTTTTCAAGCTTTTTTTAATGTAATGTCTGGTTTGTCTGTGCTTATTCCTCTATATTGTAAAGTGCTGCGGAATATGTTGGCGCTATATAAATAAAGATTATTATTATTATTATTATTATTATTAACAGCAATGTATTTGATAATAGTGTTTATTGACCTTTGCCTTCATGTTTAAGCTAATAATTTAGTGAGAATACCCTCTTTAGCCCTCTGCAGTGTATGGTCCCCGTAAAGATCAGGAGCAGGGCTTGTAGGGGTGTGCACGCGCCTGGTCTTGCAGTTCTGTTGCCGTTGCTGCAATGAGGTAACAGTTGCCTATTCTGAGAAACTATGATTCACATCAAGATGCTACAATCATATCCTCAGCATAAACATCCCCATGACAACAGCGATGTACTAATGGTCCGGCTCAGGAGGAGACTTGTCACTAGGTAACATTTATGTTCACAATCTGAACAAATATTCATCCTTGACATCTGGAGAGTGTTTACCGAGCAAGTGACAATGCAGAACGGGAAATGTGCACAAACACCCGGAGTTAGAGGCCCCGGGGTGCAAAGGTCGCTGCAATGTCACCTACACAGCGGGGGCCACAGCTCACAGGTACCAGAGACATCAGGGGGTCGGTAACCACTTTCCAAATTTATACACTGAATAGACAAGACACCAAATCGGGGGCATTCAAGGGGTTGTTCACTCAAGGGTTACTTTTTTTGTTAAAGATCTTGCAAAAACAAGTCACTTTGAACATGTGTCCATTTGAGTGTCCACCTATTTCTAATATCAGCTTTTATGGGCTGCATCAGCTCCTCAAATCCTATATTTTTAACTACTTGTTCAGTTCCCCTGACAGGCTCCCCTGCACTGGTTGCTATAGCTACAGCCCCTGTTTTAAATCTTTGACGGGCTGCCGCACGGTTGCTATAGTAAGCCTTTTCAATCTTCCTAAAAGGGCCCTCCCCGCACGGGTTTATAAGCTACAGCCCTGTTTTCTCCCCTGATAGGCTTCCGCACGGGTTTGGGCTAAAAGCTACAGCCCTGGTTCACTGCAGCCTAGTAGAAGCCAGTTAAACCCGCACCTGAATTCAGAATGAAAAACCAAAAAAAACAGGACTGGGGGTTAAGATAAAATAAAATGTAGTGAGAAAAAACCCCTTTTTTGTCCCTTCCCCGGGAGAGGAACTACCACCATGTAGCCAAGCTTCTTCTGCCCGGGCCCCGCCTTAGGGGGGGCCCCAAAATTGCCAGCCCGGGTCAGCTCTTGAGAGGAGAGGAGCTTTTACCCCTGCTTCACAGGGATTGTATTTATTAGGCCCGGCGTAAGGGGGTTAAAAAAATTTCTTTTCCCGGGTCTTTCCTTTATCATCGGGGCTCCCAGACAAGGGGAAATCCTCCCGGGTTCCTGAAGAGTTTGGGAAATCCCTGTTTTTTAGGATTGCCGCCAATCTGGGGAAAAACACCAACAGGGATAGATTTTTCTGCCAGAGGGCCAAAAGCCGGTTTTTTTTGTAAGTTTCTGGTAACTTTTAAAGGGGCCATGTTTCCCCAAGGGGGTTAAAATGGGCTGTTAATTCGGTCCGTAAAGGGGCGGGGAAAAATTACGGGCTGAAAATGGTCCAGTCATTACTGTAATCCACAGTTCTCATAGTTAAGCCGTGTGAACATAGCCTAAGGGTACGTTCACACGGATTATTTTGGGGCGTAATTGCGGGCACCCCTCAATTATGGTTCTCCATAGCTCTCAGAGAGAGCTATGGATTACACCTCGTGCCCCTGCGCGTACAATCCGATCGTATTGTACTCGCGGGGAGATAAGCGACATATCAATAACTTGCGGCGAATACGCTCCGCGAGTAATGCATGACTATGGGGCCAGCGGGCTGCCGGCCCCCTGTGCTCCGGGAGTACGTGCTGATCAGCGCAACTCCCAAAGCACCCGGCGTATTGCGGTTTCGTTTCTGTACGCGACGCAATTACGCCGTGTGAATACACTCTTGAGCAGCCTATGAGGGGATGTTCACGCCGTTTATTTGGACGCCGATTTTTCAGTGCCCAAAACAGCAGCAAAACCTCGCCTGAAACACACTTCTTTAGAAGAGGTTTATGATGAGGTTTTGGATGAGGTTTCCACCCATACAAATTAATAGCCAGGGCAAAAACTATGTCGGAAAAACACTTCAAAAAAAGCGCGCGTAAATTTCCCGGAAATAAGTCCTAGTGCATTTTCTTGATGCAATTCAGAGCTTGGCTGCTTCTGCTGATGTTTGGGATGAAATCACTACGGTATATTAATACATGTGGATTTATTTGTCATCAATAAATGTGAATTCTTGTTCATGGAAAAAATAAGAAAATCCCTAAAAATAAGTTTAGCGCGTCTTTAGGAGCAAAAATTAATATAAGACACTGTCTTATTTTCGGGGAAAACAGGATACATACACTGGTTCAGCATATATGGCTGAAAAGGAGCCAAATATAGTCACATGTGTATATTATGTTCGGTTGGTTTTAGCCTAAGCCTATATGGCAGCTAAACCACTTTATACATCTGAGGACTTTCTTACTGACTGTGGGTGGTTCTGTAGATAGTGGTGGTGCCAGGGTAAAGCATTTCCCGAGACGCCGCCCCGACATTTACTTGGTGGGAGAGGGGATACATTGTAGCTCGGCTCTGAAGGAAAGATGATTGATGTGCTGTTACCCAGCTTGGATGCTGGTTAAGCTACCCAATGTACAGTAAAGCTGAAGGTCCCACTGCGTTATCTCTTTCCTCCAAAAGCTGTTTACACAGACGTGACAAAGGGGTGAAAACTTTGTGGGGCAAAAGGGGCGTGTCATGAAAAACAGGAGGTGTGGGCATTCAAACCATAAAGGGGGGAAGCTGCAATTCAAAAATCTCCATGAAAGCCCCCTTCCAAAAAGTTGGCAAGTTGGGATTTAAAAAATGGTCCGTGGTCAGGAGGCTTCACCCAGGGTGGTGCTACTGTAATGATGAAGTAGAGCTTTGCTATATCGCTCTGCCTTATCATAGAGAGCACTGTACAGCCATACAGTTACAGCTGCACAGTCATCTCTATTCCCCTGCACTCTTTACACTGCAGTGTGTAATATAATACATTTCAGAGGGTACAGTCTGTAATATAGTTAATTTCAGGGGTACAGTGTGTAATATAATACATTTCAGAGAGTACAGTCTGTAATATAGTTAATTTCAGGGGTACAGTGTGTAATATAAAACATTTCATGGGTACAGTGTGTAATATAATACAATTCAGGGGGTGCAGGGTGTAATATAGTTAATTTTAGGGGGTACAGTGTATGTAATTTCAAGAGCTACAGTGTATTATAATTAATTTTAGGGGTTACAGTATATAATATAATTCATTTTGGGGTTTGCAGTGTGTAATATTCATTTCAGAGGTTACTGTATATATTTTAATTAATTTCATGGGGTACAGTGTGCATAACTAATTTTGGGAATACATTGTTTATAATCAATATCAGGGGTTACAGTGAAATAATTCATATCGGAGGGTACAGTGTATTATAATCAATTTCAGGGGTTACGGTGTATATAATCTCAGGGGGTACAGTGTGTAATATAATATCAAGGGATAACGTGTGATATTATTTATTTTAGTGGGCACAGTGCTGATTATTTATCTATTTTAAGGGGCACAGCTCGAGGCATTGGTCTAGCTGTTTGACATTATGAGGAGCTTGTCTTTGTATAGTGATCTATATTTGGTAACAGTATAGTGGTGTTATTTAGTCACTATGTGGTGGTATTATGTGGTCACATACTGGCAGTAGTGTTTGGTACATATGTAATGGCATTATTGGTCATGGTTTTTCTTGGTATCTGTATGATGGTTAGATTTATGGTGAGATATTTGCTTCTTGTATAGCGGTATTACATGCTGACTGTATGACTGGTAAGTGTTCTTGGTTGGAGGGGGGACCATTTGACAGTTTACTATGGGCCCAGCTTTTCCTTTGTATGCCCCTGGCCCTGAGCCTGCTTGGAAATGCTCCCAAAAGAACAGAGAAAAATGGGACATTAGTTACCTAAAATCACAGACACACGGCCGCACTCACAGCACGCTGGCAGGACAAAACTAATTCCCTGTAGGAAGCAATAAAAGCCCCAGTGCTACATGGGAGAAGCCGCACAGGTGCAGAATACTGATGGACAAGTCATCTACGTGAGTACTGTCTTTGCTCCTTAGGCTATGTTCACATGGCTTATTTTGGGGCGCATTTCACCGCGTATTTCGTGGCATATTGCGCTTAATACACGGTGAAATGCGCCCCATAATTACATAATTAGTTCTCATAGAGAACTATGGATTACGCCTCGTCCCCCGCACATACTATACGATTGTATTGTACGCGTGGGGAGATAAGTGACATTTAATGCTTGTCTATGTGGCCGGCGGGCCGCGGGAGTCCGCGCTGACCAGCGCGCGCTCCCTAAACACACAATGTATTGTGGCGCGTACTGTACGCGCCACAATTCATTGTGTGAACATACCCTTAAAGGGGTTGCCCACTTTATATTGTTTTTATTTATCATGGAGACTTTAGAAAATCATAGAATTTTCTAACATTCATGTATTAAAAATTCTATCCCCACACCACTTCTACACAAATGCAATAGGCTCCTATTTAGTAATTTTAAAAAAAATGTCACGGCCCACATTCCTGACTATAGTAATGAATTCTATGGAGTAACTGTAGGGACTGAAATGGTGTCCGTCATGTGACCTCCTGGCAGTCTGTTATTGGCCGGGTGACATTACACCTTTAAGGTAACTAAATTGGACATATAGTGGAATAATTATTATTAAAATTATAATTTCATCAACTTCCTCACTGTGCAGTCACTTCTATAACTGCTGTCTCCCTAGGGGATGACATAAGCAAGAGAAGAACGTACAGTGTTTTTTCCACAGACACTGACAGACAAGATAAGACGCTGATGGAGGTAGTCCTTCTTCTCAACCCCTTAGCGACATTTGATTTGTGAGATGTAAGGCAACGCAGGGGCGCGAGGGGATGATGAGTGTAGTAGTAGCAGTGGTGTGGTGCAATGGCAATAGAATAACTGACAACAGAAAACTGCAGCTCCGGAGTAACTTCAGGCTTTATTCATGGCACTGGTACTTGTGGACTCTACATACAGTGAAGGAAATAATTATTTGATCCCTTGCTGATCTTGTAAGTTTGCCCACTGACAAAGACAGTGGGCAAACTAACAAACCTCATCATCAACTACAAAAAACATATGACAGCTGTGCTTGCCAACAAGGGTTTTTCCACCAAGTATTAAAGGGGTTTTGCCAAGAAGTAAGTACATTACCTAAAAGGATTATACTCTCCTCTTGAGGCTTGAAAAAAAGGGGTGTTGTGTTTCTGTGTTTAAAAAAACAAGTACCTCCTCTGTGATGTCATTGCACCACAACCCATGCAGGCTCCTGATACTCAGTCTCTGTAGTTGAGTAAACATTGTTTGGCTAATCCACAGGGGATAACTGTATTGTGCACAGGAGAGAAGATATGCTGGGAGCAGGCAGAGTTCTTTCATTTGTTCACAAACAGATGCAGGGGGGGAGGAGGGCTGAGCAGGGAGCATCTGCATGTTTACATTACAACCAGTGGATTCTCTATACAAAAGACACAGGATCTTTTCTCCCCAGTCCATTCAAAGCTTGTTCATGTTCCCTGCCATCAGATAAGAAGTGCAAACAACGCAAGCGCGGCCAGATCAGCTCCTGGTCGTGTCTAATATAAACTGTTAGGAAACTAAAGGTATGTAAGGAAGGCTGTAGATCTCACAGGCTTCACTTTTTTAATGACATATATTTAAGAAAAGTGATTAAATACCCATTTTGGAGAATCCCACGTCAACATTAGATTGTGGCAAAAGTCTTGTTTGCCAGAGGGATCAAATACTTATTTCTCTCAGCAAAATGCAAATAAATTTATATAATTTATATACTGTGATTTTCTGGGTTTTATTTTGGATATTCTATCTCTCAATGTTAAAATTACCCTTAAAATTATAGACTGTTCATGTCTTTGTCAGTGGGCAAACTTACCAAATCAGCAAGGGGTCAAATAATTATTTCCTTCACTGTATCATATAGGCAAGCCAGACATTCCTGACAACTTCCCTCCTATCGGACCCAGTCCAGCTGTGCAAGGGTGCTGGCATTTGCCGCTGACCCCCGTCCCATACCAGCTGTGCGTGATGCTGGTGCCTGGTGTCTCCGGACATTCTCTACTTGGTTCTTTCACTGGGATCCCCCAAACTGCCCACCTGTATTTCTTTGTTGTCTGTCCCTCTTACTTCTCTGTGTCTGTCCCTCTTACTTCTCTGTGTCTGTCCCTCTTACTTCTCTGTGTCTGTGCCGTCACGCTCTCGGTTCTCTTGGTGCCGTCACGCTCTCGGTTCTCCCGGTGCCGTCACGCTCTCGGTTCTCCCGGTGCCGTCACGCTCTCGGGTCTCGCGGTGCCGTCCGCTCTCGGTTATCCGGTGCCGTCCACGCTCTCGGTTCTCCCGGTGCCGCCACGCTCTCTGTTCTCTCGGTGCCGCCACGCTCTCTGTTCTCTCGGTGCCGCCACGCTCTCTGGTCTCTCGGTGCCGCACGCTCTCGGTTCTCTCGGTGCCGCCCCGCTCTCTGGTCTCTCGGTGCCGTCACGCTCTCGGGTCTCTCGGTGCCGTCACGCTCTCGGTTCTCTCGGTGCCGTCACGCTCTCTGTTCTCTCGGTGCCGTCACAATCTCTGTTCTCTCGGTGCCGTCCACGCTTTTTCTGTCCCGTTCTTTTCCCGGTGCCGTCACGCTCTCTGTTCTCATCGGTGCCCGTCACGCTCTCTGTTCTCTCGGTGCCGTCACGCTCTCTGTTCTCTCTGTGCCGCCACGCTCTCTGTTCTCTCGGTGCCGCCACGCTCTCTGTTCTCTAGGTGCCGCCACGCTCTCTGTTCTCTCGGTGCCGCCACGCTCTCTGGTCTCTCGGTGCCGCCACGCTCTCTGGTCTCTCGGTGCCGCCACGCTCTCTGTTCTCTCGGTGCCGCCACGCTCTCTGTTCTCTCGGTGCCGCCCCGCTCTCGGTTCTCTCGGTGCCGTCACGCTCTCGGGTCTCTCGGTGCCGTCACGCTCTCGGTTCTCTCGGTGCCGTCACGCTCTCGGTTCTCGCGGTGCCGTCACGCTCTCGGGTCTCGCGGTGCCGCCACGCCTCTCTGTTCTCTCGGTGCCGCCACGCTCTCTGGTTCTCTCGGTGCCGCTCACGCCCTCTGGTCTCTCGGTGCCGCCACGCTCTCTGTTCTCTCGGTGCCGCCCGCTCTTTTGGTTTTCTCGGTGCCGCCACGCTCTCTGTTCTCTCGGTGCCGTCACGCTCTCTGGTCTCTCGGTGCCGTCACGCTCTCGGTTCTCTCGGTGCCGTCACGCTCTCTGTTCTCTCGGTGCCGTCACGCTCTCTGTTCTCCCGGTGCCGTCACGATCTCTGTTCTCCTCCCGGTGCCGTCACGCTCTCTGTTCTCCCGGTGCCGTCCGCTCTCTGTCCCTCGGTGTCCGCTCTCTGTTCTCCCGGTGCCGCCACGCTCTCTGTTCTCTCGGTGCCGCCACGCTCTCTGTTCTCTCGGTGCCGCCACGCTCTCTGTTCTCTCGGTGCCGCCACGCTCTCTGTTCTCTCGGTGCCGCCACGCTCTCTGTTCTCTCGGTGCCGTCACGCTCTCTGTTCTCTCGGTGCCGTCACACTCTCTGTTCTCTCGGGGGCCGTTCACCGCTCTCTGTTCGCTCGGTGCCGCCTCGCTCTCTTTTCTCTCGGTGCCGCCACGCTCTCTGTTCTCTCGGTGCCGTCACAATCTCTGTTCTCTCGGTGCCGTCACAATCTCTGTTCTCTCGGTGCCGTCACGATCTCTGTTCTCTCGGTGCCGTCACGATCTCTGTTCTCTCGGTGCCGTCACACTCTCTGTTCTCCCGCTGCCGTCACGATCTCTGTTCTCTCGGTGCCGTCACGCTCTCTGTTCTCTCGGTGGTTCGGGGTCTCCACACACCAGAAACAGCTCTGTGTGGAGACCAGGTGACCAAAAGTATGTGGATTTTTCAGGGCCGTGGTTGAAGCCATATGTTTTTGGTACTGACCTCCAAGGCTTTTAATATGATGGACAAATGGAGGAGCTTATACTGAGACTGTGGCAGAAAGGCAGGAAGATAGACAAAGCACATAAAAGGATCCTGGGTCTTGTAGTTTTACAGGGCAAAGGATAACAACTATCAAATAGGAACTGCTGCTGCTCAGCTGCAAAGAAGGGAAGCGGAGGCTACAGACAGGAAAAGCAGAATTTAGGAAAGAAAACAAGTAGATGATTGAAGACTATAAGCCTATGCACTGTCAAGGGGCTTGGGGGACATAAACCTTAGTGCTCTCCGGTGTTCAGAATGGAGCAGTGAGACCTCCCACTTGACAGTTTTAAATTTATTAGCATATTGATGCTGAAACGAGCACCGCCGGTCACTAACGAATGGAGGAAGGGAGCTAAGGAGAAAATATTAACAGTGGAGTCAGTGGATCCACAGCTATTGTAAGATGCAGCCAGCTCCATTTTTTGGAGGACCTCGCAGGTTCCTTTACACAACCTAGAGGAGTGTTCTCACTATGCCGTTTCACAGAGCCTGCTTTTTAAGCGCCAGGTTCAGGCTCCCACTTCCTGTTCAGGCTGTGGGTGGTTCTACAGCTTCAGACTTCCACTTCCTGTTCAGGCTGTGGGCAGTTCTGAAGCTTTAGGCTCACACTTCCTGTTCAGGCTGTGGGGCTTCTACAGCTTCAGGCTCCCACTCCTGTACTGTGGTGTTCTACAGCTTCAGGCTCCCACTTCCTGTTCAGGCCATGGGCAGTTCTACAGCTTCAGTCTCCCACTTCCTGTTTAGGGCATGGGCGGTTATACAGCTTCAGGCTCCCACTTCCTGTTCAGGCTGTGGGCGGTTCTACAGCTCCAGACTTCTGCTTCTTGTTCAGGATGTGGGCTGTTCTACAGATCAGGGTCCCACTTCCTGTTCAGGCTGTGGACGGTTCTGCAGCTTCAGGCTCCCACTTCCTGTTCAGGCTGTGGGCGGTTCTACATCAGTGTCTGACATTTCAGTTCTGCTGTTCCTAGCCGAGCCTGTTAGAGGGACTTTGATGATGGAGAGGTGTAAAAAGAAGATCAAAAGGCTACAGAGCTCTAAAGGGTTAAGGTTTGTTAGTAAGGGTGGTTTGACACTACAATAATGGCGCCTTTGCAGGTATCCATCTGGGTATTGTGAAAAAATGTACCCCAGCAGATACCACAAGGCAGCCACGGCAGCATAATAGGGAATAATAAGGCAGACGTAGCACTGTGTGGGTATTTTATCTTTTTCCCCCGGATCGCTTATTTAGCAGCGTTGTCTATATCTTTGGTCCACAGGAAATGTTTTTGGGGTTCAGGAAAATAGAGCAAGCATAGCTCACACAGGGCTACGTCTGCTCTATTATTCTCTACCTCTTTTCACGGTACCCTGATCAATATCTGCAACACAGATATTACTGTAGTGGGAGCCAACCTCAACAAGCTCCTGTGCTTTTGATAAGACACGCAGGGGAGTGAGTCAATTCTGGCCTGCTAGAGCAAAGAGGTGGTCGGATTTGGGGCGCTTGAACAAAGCAAGAGATAAGCACTGCTCTAATTCTGAAATGAAGCAAAATCAGAACAGCAATGTATTTGGTAAACGTCTTTATTTACTTTTAGCTACATGATAAAACCTACTCAATAAAATGGCAACACCCCCATTTTTGCTGATTTACAGATCCTGAGTTAGGGTTTGTACTTAAAGGCGACTCGTTTCCCATTTGGATTGATCACCCTAGATGCGGGTGTTTCTTTTTTGAGACCCTTTTATACACAGTGAATTATGGGACATATGTTTTGTTCCTTTATCTGACTACTGCGAAGTCTTTACTGTGTTGATTTTTAATTTGTTCTATTTCTGTAAGGTTTTTGCTTTGAAAGGAGTACAGATCACGGTACAACACCATCAACTGCACCCGGCATTGAACAGAATGTAAAAGAGGAACCGTGTGCATGACAATAAGTATAACATCGCAGAGAAACCTCATCGCTGCGCGGTGACACCAGATTAAGTCGTACAAATAAAGAACGTGCGGATGTAGGTTAATTAACTTAAGCGCAGAAAATGTTGAGGACTTGGATTGGTGAGAGGCGAGCGTACAATAAAGTAACGAGGAGATGTGAACCCGCCGTACCCTGAGATGCTAGAACAGGAGAAGAGGAGATCAGCAGGAACAGTGGTCAGACTGGACGGTGGTGGAAATCCAGGGAGAAGTTAGAACAGGAGAAGAGGAGATCAGCAGGAACAGTGGTCAGACTGGAGGGGTGGGGAAAATAAAGGGAAAGTTAAAAAACAGGAGAGCAGGCGGGAAACGTGGAAAGGGAATTGGTTTCGTGGGGGAAAACCCCAGGGAGAAGTTTGAAAGGAAAAAGAGGAGATCGCGGGAACAGGGGTCGGGGATGGTCAGTGGGGGGAAAAACCCCCCCCAGGGAGAAGTTAAAAAGGGAAAGAAGGGGGGATCGCGGGAAAAACAGTGGCCCAGACGGACGGTGGGGAAAACCCCGGGGAAAAAGTTTGAACGGGAGACAGGGGAAAAAATTTGGTCAGACGGGAAACGGTGGTGGAAACCCAGGGAGGAAAATTTAAAGAACAGGGGGAGAGCGGGAACAGGGGTTTGACTGGGGGTGGTGGAAATCCAGGGGAATTTAGAACAGGAGACCCGGGGGGGGAACAGGGGTTTCAGATGGCCGGTGGGGGGGAAACCCAGGGGAATTTTAGAACGGGGAGAGCAGCGGAACAGTGGTCGATGGCGGGGTGGAACCCGGGGAAAAGTTAGAACAGGAAAGAGGAGGGCAGCGGGGAATTTTTGGTCAGACTGGACAGTGGTGGGAATCCAGGGAGAAGTTTAAAAATAGGTAAGGGAGATCGGCGGAACATTTGGGTCGGGGACGGGGAGGGTTTGGTTTGGAAAAAACCCGGGAGAATTTTTAAAACGGAGAGCAGAAAGGGGAACAGTGGTCAAAATGGCGGTGGGGGGAAAAACCCGGGAAAAGTTAAAACAGGGGAAGAGGAGTTTCAGCGGGAAACAATGGCCCAGATGGTCGGGGGGTGGAAACCCGGGGAGAAGTTAGAACGGAGAAGAGGAGTTCCAGCGGGAAACAATGGTCAGACTGGAGGGGGGGGTGGAAACCCGGGAAAAATTTTAAAAACAGGAGAAGAGGAGATCAGCAGGAACAGTGGTCAGACTGGACGGTGGTGGAAATACCGGGGAGAAAAAAAAGAACAGGGAGCGCGGAAAACAGTGGTCAAGAGGACGGTGGGGGAAAACCCCGGGAGAATTTTAGAAAGGGGGGCAGCGGGGAACAGTGGTCAGACTGGACGGTGGTGGAAACCCAGGGAGAAGTTAGAACAGGAGAAGAGGAGTCACGAAAAAACAATGGTCAGCTGGCGGTGGGGGAAAACCCCGGGGAGGGGTTAAAACAGGAGGAAGGGAGACCCGGGCAGGAACAGTGGTCGGGACGGGAAAGGGGGGGGAAAACCCCGGGAGAATTTAAAACAGGAGAGAAGCGGGAAAAACAGTGGTCAGATGGCGGTGGGGGAAAACCCGGGAGAAGTTAGAACAGGGGGAAGGGGAGATCAGCGGGAAACAGTGGTCAAAACTGGACGGTGGGGGAAAAAACCCGGGGAAAGATTAGAACAGGGAAGAGGAGATCAGCAGTAACAATGGTCGCCCTGGACGGTGGTGGAAATGGGGGAAGAAGTTAAAAAACGGGGAGAGCAGCGGGGAAACAGTGGGAAAGATGGTCAGGGGTTGGAAAACCCCGGGGAGAAGTTGAACAGGGGGAAGGGAGATCAGCAGGAACAGTGGTCAGACTGGATGGTGGTGGAAAACCAAGGGAAATTTTAAAAAAGGAGAGAGCAGGAACAGGGGGTCGGGAACGGGTTTCAGTGGGGAAAACCCCAAGGGGAATTTTAGAACAGGAGATCAGCAGGAAAAAGGGGTTTAAGAGGGTTTCAGTGGTGGAAACCCAGGGAGAAGTTAGAACAGGATAGAGGAAAATCAGCAGGAAAAATTGGTCAGGGGGGAAACAGGGGGGGGGGAATCCAGGGAGAAGTTAAAAAGGGAAAGGGAGAGCAGCGGGAAAAGGGGGTAAACCCCTGGACATTTGGTGGGAAATCCAGGGAGAAGTTAGAAACAGAAGAAAACCTCTGGGGGGGCCTTTGGAAGTTAAAAAATTGTTCAAGAAAAAAAAAATCTTCTGGATTGCCCAAAAGGTTATGGTAGGAAACCACAGTTGAAACCCAGATTTTCCCCCCTTTCATATAAAAAAAACCCCCCTTTCTGCGGTTTTTCCCCATACCCGGGAATGAAATTAAAAAAAAAACCCTTTCCCCCGTTTTGGGGTCAATTAGGCCCCCAAAATTATTTATATTTACAAATGCCAAAATTTAATTTGAGAGAGAAAAATTTTAAAGGCTTTTTTATTATTTTTTTTTCTGAAAAAGTAAAAAAGTTTCAATCACTGGGTTTTATCTCCCTTTAAACAAGGGGGAAAGCCCATATGATGATGTTCTGTCTGGGGAAAGGGTTTGATAGGTTTTTGGAACTCTGAGTTAGGGGCCCACCGTTTTGTGGATGTTTTTTAATTTCACAAAAAAAACTTTTCCCGATCCCTGAAGGTCCCCTGGTTCATCGTACAAATAAAAATTTAAAAAAGTACAAAACAAAAATGGGAATGCCCTTGTTATCATACAGTCGGAAAGGAAAGAAGGGGTTCTTTGGTCCGACTGTGTTTAAAACCCCAAGAACAAAAGCAAAAGCCCTTGTGAAGATGTTTGGCGGAAGCGGGGAAAAAGGATTATGAATTACCCACAGTAAAACAAATTTAACTGTTAAATTTGGGTGAAAGGCCATTGCCGGGAAGAAGCATTACCCCAAAAAAGAAAATTTAAAAGCCAGATGAATGTTTACAAATGCAAAGGAACAAAGACCTACATTTTTGGAGACATGTCCTGTGGTCTGAGGAAAATAAAATCGAACTGTTTGGCCATAATGACCATTGTTACGTTTGGAGTTTAAAGGGAGTAGCTTGAAAGCCTAAGAAGACGATCCCAACTGTGAAACACGGGGATGGCAGCCTCATGTTGTGGGGTTGCTTTGCTGCAGAAGGGACTGGTGCACTTCACAAAATAGATGGCATCTTGTTGTGTGATTCTTCGGTATTTGTATTTTTGTAGTATCTTGACAATTGCGCATGTTTGTACTGACTGTCTCCTTTAATAAAACATGTTTTAAAAAAAAAAAAAAATAGATGGCAACTTGAGGAAAGAAGATTATGTGGCAATACTGAAGCAACAGGCAGCCAGGAAGTTAAAGCTTGGGCAGAAATGGATCTTCCCAACAATGACCCGAAGCTACTGCCAAACTGGTTACAAAGTGGCTTAAGGAGAACCAAGTCAATGTTTTGGAGGGGGCATCACAAAGCCCTGATCTCAATCCTGTTGGAAATTTATGGGCAAAGCTAAAAAGACGGGTAACGAGCAAGACGACCTACAAACATGGCTCAGTTACACCAGTTCTGTCAGGAGGAATGGACCAAAACTCCTACCAGCTATTGTGAGAAGCTTGTGGAAGGATCCAAAACGTTTGGCCCAAGACCTACAGTTTAAGGGCAAAGCTACCAAATACTAGTGAAATGCATGGAAACTTCTGACTTTGCAGAAAGTAATAAAAACGTCTCTAAAAATTCTCTCTCATTGATCTGGCTTATTGCATAATGGCTTGTAGGCAGCAGGGTGAATAAATCATTAGGCAATAATGTACATATGGGAGTTTAGATGCATGGATGAATTCAGATCACAAAGACCCCAATGGAGGCTTTGTAAAAATTACAGGATGGTAGAGTCTTCAGCATATGGTTAGTTCATTGTCCTCAGAAGAGATGATAAATTAGGATGAAGTCATGAGGTTCTTCTAAGCTCACACTTGCCAACCCTTACCCTTAAAAGGTTCTTCCTACTTTTCAATTGGGTGGCATATCAGTAGGATATGACGTGAAATTTGACAGCCTTTGGGTCCCACCTCTGGGACCTGCACCTATATCAGGAACAGGCATCTGAACGTCTCGGCTCAGGATGTACCGCCGGTCACACTTATGCACGACTCTCCATTCCGTTCTATGGGAGTTGTGAGTACAGGGGAATGGTGTGTTCAGCTGTACTCAGAACTCCCATAGAACAGAATGGAGAGTTGTGCACAAGCGCCACCTGCTCTCTATTTTGCACCAAGACTTTCTGTTCCCGAGATCGGTGTGGGTTCCAGAGATTTGACCTGCAGCTACAGCACTTTGATGTGATCGTCTTACCTATCAGTATCAAAAGACTCCTAGATGTATCAGGATAATTGGTGAACCATAGGTGGTTTGCAAGCATGCGAATATAGTGGCCACTGTATCAACTAATCACTCATATTTGATATTTTTACAGTACGCTATTTTGCTCTAAATACTGGGGAGCAGAGGGTGTCAGTATTTTGTGTTGAACACCTGAAATGTTCTGGGCAGACTGCCCAATCAAATAGTAGAGGCGTCATAGGCTGTAAGCCGGCATGGTGCACCACACGTATATGTAAAACTGGCACCCTTTGTATCGCCTTATCTATATACAATAACAATACTAGCAGCCACCTCCCTCATGCATTGAAGGCATACGAGTGGGTGTCTCATTAGTATTTTTGCATCTGTGCACTCTCCCCTTGTATGATATTGTTACTTTTTTGGATTCTGGTGGGAACTGGTACTTATCCAATGTGCAGTATTTTATCATTCAGTTGCTCCCCTTGTGGATGTGTGTGTGAGCTACTGCTCATTAGTTATCTGCACCTGTTATATTTTTCCCAAGTAGCACAGGGACTTGTGTTGTCTCCTACTAGGTTCAGTCTATTGTCCAAACACTGAGCTATCAGTATGGCTTCGTGTTTGTAGTTTGAGCCGTAGGAAGTGAGAGTCCTCTCTGCCACATATGATGCTCTCCCCAAGGAGGGATATTCCCCTTTCTGAGCCACTCATCGCATCCCACTCCGCCAGCCGGTACACTCTGCTCTGCACAGATGAGGGGTACACTCTGCTCTGCACTGATGAGGGGCAAAAGCCCAAAACAGGTGTTTGCAGGTGGTTGATACTGGCTTGGCTAATATCCCTTTTGCTTCTTAAAGATTCAGTGAGTCGGAAGCAAATTGAGGATTTGTTACATCCAATAGAGGGCACTTGAGCTTCTCAGCTTCTTTCCCATAATGCCTTGTGACAGTAGAGTTGACCATGCACTTTAGATACCTGGAAAACATTTAGTCAACAGCTATTCTTCCTGTCCGACCCGCACACACGCATGGTCAGTTGAGAGTGCAGGTGTTCTCAGTGGGGGGAAGAAACTTAAAGAGGATTTGCTAGTTGTGTAGCTTAGCGTGTGACACCATGTGCTGGTAAAATTAACAAAAATGTTGGCACAATGTTCGGCTCTGATCCCTGCGGTTTCACCCTTTAAACGCCACAGAAGGATGCAGTACAGGCAGTCCCCGACTTACACCTGTCCCCTAGTTCTGACTTACATCTGTCCCCTAGTTACAAACGAAGACTTATGCGGCATGCTGGAACTTGTCGTTCCATATTCCACAGCAGATATTAGCTGTGGAACGACAAGTTCCAGCATGCCACAGCAGCACATGAGGTGAAATTTTCTTAATAATGGCACAGACAGCAAAACAAATGTAAAAACCCTTCCCTGCACTATCCAAAACTACATGTAATAAATATACTTGTTCCGACTTACATACAAATTCAGCTTAAGAACAAACCTACAGTCCCTATCCCGTTCGTAACCCAGGGACTGACTGCCTGTACACCATTCCTTCCAATGATCAGCCCTCCTCCCACGACGAGATCGCAGGGTGCTGAAGCTTTGGTATAGCTAATGAAAGCTTAATGAAGCCCAATTAAAATAGAATAAAACAAAACCCCTACAAAAATGATGCAATTATGTTTTTTTTTTTTCAATTTCCAGTCCAATTAGTTTTTTTCTCCCCGGTTTCACAGTACATTATATGGTACGGTCATTTGGCATCATTGCATAGTACATCTTGTTCAACAAAAAACAAGCGCTCATGTGGCGATGTGGATGGAAAAATGAAAAAGTTATGGCTCTTGGAAGGAGGGGAAGAAAAAAACTAATTCAAAGAAAAAAATAGACTGTGGCGGGAAGGGGTTAACGTAAGCCTAGTAATAGAAGTTACAACTAGATAGTCTAAACCTGTATCAACACCATGATAAATATGGCGCATTGTAAGACTGTCTTGTTTAAAGGGGTTGTCTCACTAAATTGATTCATTTCACCTCACTCCTATTTTCTTGGTTTCATTTTGAATTCAGGGGTCTGTTTACGGTCTTCCACTAGGCTGCAGTAGAAGCCAGGTCTGTAGCTATAGCAACCAGTGCTGGCAACCTATTAGGAGAGATCGAACAGGTCTGTAGCTATAGCGACCTGAGGCGCTGGTGCAGCCCATACGAGAGGGCATATCTAGGAATAGGTAGGACACTGTTAGTGGACACATATTGCAAAGTAACTTGTTTTTGCAAGATCTTTATCATAGAAAGCAGCGATCCTTGTAGTGAGACAACCCTTTTAAGATTGCACTAAGTATTAGATGGGATTGATAAATCTGCCCCAATGTGTTCCATCATTGTATTATTTTGACTGATAGAAAAGCGCTTCATGCGCTGGTATTGATCCTGAAATCTGATATAGGGGCTCCGAATGAAGCCTCAGTGAAGTTAGCCAAATATTAACATTATATCCGAAAAGTGAACAAAATTTGATCTAGAATGTGGCTTCTTCCTCTGTGCAATTGGGATGGGGTTAAAGGGGTTGTTTCACTGCATTTATTCATCTTATCTCAGTCCCGTTTTCTTGTTTTCATTTTGAATTCAGGGGCGTGTCTACTGGTTTCTACTAGACTGCAGTAGAAGCCAGGTCAGTAGCTATAGCAACCAGTGCTGGCAGCCTATCAGGAGAGATTGAACATGTCTGTCAGGAGGAATGGGAGTACATATGGATTATTATGCCTCCTCATCCTCTGGCAACTCCAATACACCCCCTTTTTTAGAGGGCTGGAGAGGCCCCGCGTCCGGCCTGAGACACCGTCAGAAACAATGACATTAGATCAGCATCAGATAATTAATCTTACAGATAGGCAATTGAGTAAAAGAGAATTACAGATTCTACAGAGGGGTCTGACTTTTGTGCCCACCACCAAGTTTAGTGATTTTTCATGGACTAAAGATTTACATCTATTTGTGCGTAAGCTCAAATGGCATAAATTTTTTAAAATCAAAGATGAAATTGAATGCCAGCAATTGGGTGTTACGACACAGGATTTAGAGGGTATACGTACTTTAGTGTCCCTTATGGAGGAGGAAGGAATAAGAGAGGGACAAACTAAATTGAAACTCAAAAGTAGGAGAATGCCCCCGAGTCAGCTGGATACACGTGAAATTGATTTATTTTTGCAAATAGTCTCAAAAGAATTTCGTGATCTGGGTGAACAGAGGCTACCATTCCATAACAATCTCAGTAGAGAGGAATTAGAAGCATTGTCAGCACTGGAACGGGATAAGTCTATAATCATCAAACCCTCCGATAAGGGGGGAAATATAGTTATATTGAATCATGACATGTATAAACAGATCTTCTCAAGGACAAAAGGCATTATGACACTTTATCTTTAGATCCAACAACAACCTTTATTATGGAATTAGAAAGGATACTTGTGGAGGGTTTAGAGATGGGCCTGATATCACACACAGAATTCAAATTTATGATGCCTTCTAATCCCCAAATACCTACATTCTACTCGATCCCTAAGATCCATAAGGGTTATACCCCACTAAAAGGCAGACCAATAGTCTCAGGTGTAGGATCAATTACACAAAATGTGGGGCTCTATATAGATAATCTCTTACAGGACTTTGTAACCACATTGCCATCTTACATAAGAGACACTTCTGATCTTTTGCGTAGATTGGACGGGATTACAGTTAATAAAGAAGTGCTATTGGGTTCTATAGATGTAGAAAGCTTGTATAGTAATATCCCACATGAAAATGGCATTCAGGCAGTAGAATATTTTTTGTCCACAAGAAGTATAGAATTCCAGGCTCACAATGCTTTTGTCATTAGACTACTTGACTTTGTGCTAAGACATAATTATTTTGTCTTTTGCAACAAGACCTTCCACCAGCTCAGGGGCACCGCAATGGGGAGCCCTTGCGCTCCCGCATATGCAAATCTGTTCCTGGGCTGGTGGGAGGCCACCTTGGTATCTCAACCAGGGGATGATCAATGGCCCCCCCAGATTTTATTCTGGGGGAGGTACATTGATGACATCATCATCCTCTGGGAGGGTACAAGGTGTCACTTTGAGGAGTTTGTTGCACAACTTAATAAAAACAAAATCGGTATGCATTTCACATTCGAAATGCAGGACAGATGTTTACCCTTCTTGGATGTCCTTATCATCAAAGATTCAAATGGTAATATTCATACAGATATGTATAGGAAACCCACAGCAACTAACAGCTTGTTACACTGGGAAAGTTACCATCCATTGCCCTGTAGGAGAGGAATACCGAAGGGTCAATTTCTGAGAGTTAAGAGAAATTGCTCCAGAGATGAGGACTTTAGGAGACAGTCAGGTATGTTGAGAGAGAGATTTCTTAATCGAGGATATCCCTCAAGAGTCCTGGAATCAGCCTTTAGGCATGCACAAAAACAGAATAGGACAACATTACTACAGGGTAAACCCCAGGAGGATAAAGACAACAATAAAGCACGTGTAATCACAACTTTTGATGACAGACATCTAGAAGTGGTTAATATCCTTAAAAAATATTGGGGAATCTTAATGTTGGATCAGGATCTAGAAGGATACCTTCCTTCAACCCCCTTGATAACTTATCGGAGGGGTAGATCTATCAAGGATAGACTGATCCATAGTCACTATACACCAATACCCTCCCAAGGCACGTGGTTGGAAAGGAGACCGATTGGTATGTTTAAATGTGGGCAGAGATGTGTAGCCTGCCCATATATACAACAAACTAAATCCTTCACAAGTGCCTCAAATGGAAAACAATTTTTCATTCGTGATTTTGCCAACTGTAGGACAGAAGGAGTAGTTTATATGTGTATATGCCCCTGCCCACTTAATTATATTGGAAAAACAAGGAGAATATTTAAAAGAAGGGTGGGAGAACATCTGGGGGATATACGAAATAGGAGAGACACGCCAGTAGCCCGACATGTGTGGGAACATCATAATGGTGAATGGGAATCTCTGCGCTTTTTGATCTTAGAGGTCGTGAGACCATCCCCCAGAGGAGGGGAATGGGATAGACGAATCCTATGTAAAGAGGCCCAATGGATCTATCGTATGGATTCGGTTCATCCAAAGGGCCTCAATGAGACTTTGCAATTTGGTTGTTTTATTGAATAGACTCTGCTTTGGGTCTGTTCACCCTGCTCTGTTTTGTTCGCACTCTCCATGGAGGACCACTATTGATTTTTCAAATCTGACCATTGGATATGCATCAGTACTATATCATTAATTTTTCATTATATTCATTGATTACTTACAGTCTGATAATTTATGTCAGCTGAGGACAGTGAATGTTTGTACCCCGAAATCTTTGGCCCTGTACTAAGCCCATGTTAAACTATGTGTGTCTGTTATATAGTAGTTGCTCTGGGAAATTCAGAGAATTAAGGTGAGACGTCCCGCCGCAATAGTTTGCTATTAATATACATTGGAGTGGATGGGGTGGCGTCAGGAACGAGTGCACTTGCCATAGGTGATCTCTGCTGCAGCTAGGCAGTATATGTGGTCAGGCGCGCATTTGAGCTTCAGCGCAGAGACCGAACTGTATTTTTAATAAGCACAGTGATGATCCCGGTAGCACTAACCGGAAGTGACATGTATCTTTCTTCCAGACATGCGCAGTGCAGTATTTAGAACGCCGGGCGCCGCATGGTCTGGGCCGGCTTTCAGACATGCGCAGTATCGTTCCCGGCGGCACCAACCGGAAATGACATGCCGGGTAAATCAAAGATAGTGGGATACGCGCACACACTATATAGGAACCCGGCAATAGGCATAAACTAACACACACCAATTCGGAAGTGTTAGGGGCTTGATTGTTATACATTTGAGGGGTCATTGAAGGTATTTAAGGGAAGCGGAGATGATTTGCTCTGTATCCCTCTTATCCTGGGTGCCAGCATACCAAAGGAGCTGCGGGGATTATCATTCTTATACCTGGCAGCATCTAAGCTAAGTATCAGTCTCCCTATCTAATTTGAATAGGAGGTATATGTGTTGTAGACATGTTGTATATGCGTTGTATATAGCGTACTCTTATTCCACAGCGAGAGGAGTTTTTGAATCCCCTGATGAACCCTAAAATTGTACGGGGGAAACGCGTCGGGATAGCTGGGATGTAAGGTTTTTATACACGCATATAGTGATATTGTCTGTCATAAAAGCGGAGCCGCCCTTTATCGGGGCGAATACTCCACTGACGGATAGTACACAGTATGCTGTATCATCTAGGTATGTAGTGGTAATATATAGGGGTTTAGATTGTATAATTTTAGATAGTCTAGTAAAAGTTATGTTTTAACAGGGATTATAATTTGCAGTGATATATATGTCTGTAGCTATAGCAACCAGTGTTGGCAGCCTATCAGGAGAGATTGAACATGTCTGTAGCTATAGCGACCAGCGCTGGCAGCCTATCAGGAGAGATCAAACAGGTCTGTAGCTATAGCGACCTGAGGAGCTGATGCAGCCCATACAAGAGGGGATAACTCGGAATAGGTAGGATACTGTTAATGAACATATATTACAAAGTGACTTGTTTTTCCAAGATCTTTAACATAAAAAGCAGCAATCCTTTTAGTGAGAAAACCCCTTTAAGGGTGCAAATCAGATCATGGTTTCAAAATAAAATACAAATTCTTGATAACCCATTAAAATGGATGGTAGACTGCGAGTATTCCTGGTTAAGGTGTTTCAGTTCCATGTTTAATATAATTCTTCTTGGCGGATTAGGGCGGCAGAAGTTTTCATGTGGGAAAACACAGTCGCATTATTATATATTTTTTTTCCTGGAATTTGTATGTTCTTTGAATGATACATAAAAAAAGAAACCCATCTAGGAATAATTGCTCTCTCATTTACCAGTATAAATTGTAGTCTAATGGCTTTTCTCTGAAATTACCAGAGCAGTCTTTACCCAGGATAGCCTAGCATCAATAGATCTTTATAGATAATTATTGTAATTTTATAAAGGGGATGATTTTTCTCACCTATATGCTTATTTAGTAAACCAATGGCTCTACTGAGTATGGTTTCTGTTCTCCAGTATAGGGGAGGTCATTAACACTGTGCTCAACATATTCTTCTGAAAATACATTACATTACTTATTACTGATCCGAGTTACATCCTGTATTATACTCCAGAGCTGCACTCACTATTCTGCTGGTGCAGTCACTGTGTACATACATTACTTATCCTGTACTGATCCTGAGTTACATCCTGTATTATATTCCAGAGCTGCACTCACTATTCTGCTGGTGCAGTCACTGTGTACATACATTACTTATCCTGTACTGATCCTGAGTTACATCCTGTATTATACTCCAGAGCTGCACTCACTATTCTGCTGGTGCAGTCACTGTGTACATACTGTGACACCTCACATGCCTTCGGCCGCCATCTTGGCTCGGCGTGGGGGTATTCAGCTCGCAGGATCGCCGTCCTTGGTAAGACAGATGGCACTCTGACACAGGTCTTCCGTTTAAAACTGGCCTCAACCAGCTTTATTGAGGCACAGTATATATAGAAGAAAAACATACATAAAACAAAACCTCGGCCGTCTGGCCACTAACTACACATGTGTAAAGAGTCCCTCTCTCACATGTGAACAGGACCTAACGTCCAGTCTCACCAAAACACTTTCTCCCCGTCTCCCACTGGGTCCCGGCTTCTTCCAAGCCTCTGGGGGCCAGAGCCTCTGTCTCCAGCTCCAGTGCTGCTCCAGGTTCTGGCAGCAACCACGGGCCCTGATCACCTGGGGTATGAGATCTTTCGTAGATCTCCAGAGACTTACCCAATACCTGGGCTGGACCATAGGGACCTGGAACGTGGGAACAACTACCCACCCATCTGCAGTTGTTCCGGGAAGGCCAGCCCCTCACGGCAGAACATTAGCCGTGCTAGGTATACGGGTCCGCAACCTAATGCTGCTGATAGACAATACCTGGCTTCCCCCACCACGACCAGGCTCTCGGTGGCACGTATGCCACCTAGTGGCAGAACCATGCGACCACCTAAGGTCACTCCGTGACAATACATTACATTACTTATCCTATACTGATCCCGAGTTACATCATGTATTATACTCCAGAGCTGCACTCACTATTCTGCTGGTGCAGTCACTGTGTACATACATTACATTACTTATCCTGCACTGATCCTGAGTTACATCCTGTATTATGTATACTCCAGAGATGCAGTCACTGTGTACATACATTACTGATCCTGTACTAATCCTGAGTTGCATCCTGTATTATCCTCCAGAGCTGCACTTACTATTCTGCTGGTGCAGTCACTGTGTACATATATTACATTACTTATCCTGTACTGATCCTGAGTTACATCCTGTATTATACTCCAGAGCTGCACTTACTATTCTGCTGGTGCAGTCACTGTGTACATACATTACTTATCCTGTACTGTAGTCCCAGAGCTGCACTCACTATTCTGCTGGTGCAGTCACTGTGTACATACATTACTTATCCTGTACTGATCCTGAGTTACATCCTGTATTATACTCCAGAGCAGCACTCACTATTCTGCTGGTGCAGTCACTGTGTACATACATTACTTATCCTGTACTGATCCTGAGTTACATCCTGTATTATCCTCCAGAGCTGCACTCACTATTCTGCTGGTGCAGTCACTGTGTACATACATTACTTATCCTGTACTGATCCTGAGTTACATCCTGTATTATACTCCAGAGCTGCACTCACTATTCTGCTGGTGCAGTCACTGTGTACATACATTACTTATCCTGTACTGATCCTGAGTTACATCCTGTATTATCCTCCAGAGCTGCTCTCACTATTCTGCTGGTGCAGTCACTGTGTACATACATTACTTATCCTGTACTGATCCTGAGTTACATCCTGTATTATACTCCAGAGCTGCACTTACTATTCTGCTGGTGCAGTCGACTTGTACATACATTACATTACTTATCCTGTACTGATCCTGAGTTACATCCTGTATTATACTCCAGAGCAGCACTCACTATTCTGCTGGTGCAGTCATCTTGTACATACATTACATTACTTATCCTGTACTGATCCTGAGTTACATAATCCTGTATTATACCCTGTATACAGCCCCGTTTCACCTCTCCTCCTTGCCCATGTCGCTGAACCCCGCAGAGCAGCCTGCTTAGGTCACAGGATTGGTTGCAACAGGAGGTCTGTAACATGTGTGCCATTCAGTGGCCTGGTCTCAGTAAGTGAAGTCAGCAGTGTAAGGTCAGTAACGCTATGTTACTTACACTTGTAGTATCTGTAAGACAGCTATGTACAGGCTGGCTTCCTTGGAATGGCTGTAGTGTTGGGTGGGAGGTCGTTCCCACATTCCAGGACAGGCTTTTGGCAGGTCTTTGGAGGCCTATTAAAGCCTGGGTAATTCAGACACAAGGGGGTTGTGGTTAGCTACCAAAGCGTTGGAGCAACGGGGGAGCTGAGTATTTACTGGATGCCAATTTGTGTCTTGCCAAAAGAGCTGAATGACCCCTGAGCCGCTCAAAGTTTGTGGCCAAATGAAAGTGAATATCACATACATACATATATATCTATATCTAAGCCTGGGTGCCAGTATTATATAACTGCAGACTGACTGTCAGCTCTGTGCGTCAGTATTAAAAATTAGTAGAATGCTGACCCACAGAGCTCACAATAAGTCTCCAGTTGTATTGATCAGCTCTGTGGGTCAGCATTATAGACACTACTCACAACAAGTTAGAGATATTTGGTTTAAATTTCAGGATGTATATAAAATTTCTTGAAAATTACATCAAGCACGCAGACCACGCTGGTGGAAATGGTTATGAATGGTCTGACGTGACACATTGTGCCTCTCATCTCCCATAAATGTGCCTGCAGTTGTGCGGCCTTCATCCTCCGTCTCCGCAGCGGTCATCAATGTGTGATGGAGCCAAAGGACGTCGACTTCTTTGCCTTTCTGTGACTCTTCCAGTCTCTCTGTATCTCTGATACAACCTGCTGATGACACTCTGCGACACTCTAAGCTCATTGGCCACTTCCATCTGAGAACATCCTGCTTGAAGCCTCGCAATGGCGAGGTACTGCTGATCAATTGTAAGGTGTTGTCTCGGTCTCATGATATCACAATGTGAACAACAGGATGAGGAGGACGGTTTAAATCCCAATTCAAATTGATCCCCTACATTTATTGGCCGATTCAGGGATCAAATACCTATTGGGAATTTTGCCATTAAGCTCCTTGTTAGAGATCAACACGTTGTGCAAACAGTAATGAAACATAAAACAGTTGGACACGTGCATCTAAAGCGAAGAGATGCTCTCATTTAGTTAATCTTAAAAAAAAATTCAAGAAACTTTATGGTCATCCTGAAATTCCAACCAAATATTCCTAACTTTTAGTAGTGTATGTATATAGTGTACATATATAATCAGCTTCGTGGCCCAACCCCCTTCGTAACCCACCTCCCCCAACTGGGCCATGGAAAAATTGTCTTCCATGAAACTGGTCCCTGCTGGAAAAAAGTTTGGGCACCACTGCTTTAGTGGATGCATTTTTGATTACATTTTCTATTACAGACACAGTCCTGGGAAGGGGGATCTACTAGTATATCCATAAGACCTCTTTAGCAAACAGAGGCCAAATGCATTTCCTTTTGGCCTTTGTTTGGCTGGTTCAGATTTGGAAATAAAGCAGAGAGGTGCAGCTTTCCATAGAGCTCGACGCAGTGAAAAAACACATTTTTTTTAACAAAAGGAGCCTGTGTATGAGGAATACCAACCAGCGAGAGGCAATTGTCATAGGTATATGTTAGAGCTATGCATCGGGGGCTACCGTTAGATGCTACCAGCTTATTGGACTGCTCTTGAAAAATATATGAATATCTCCATTTGGGCATCCTAGGCAGTTGCCCGGGGGGCCCAGAATTATAGGGGCCCCAGGTGGTGCATGTATATCACAGGAATACAAGAAACATACCCTGGATCCTTTGTTTGGTTTTGCTTATTTAACCATTTGTGTGTTTTTAGGACGTGCAAACAGTTAAAAACCATAGTGGAGAAGGGAGCCAAAGGCTTCCTGCCCTGCCAAATAATCTTGTAGGCAGCAGGCTGCCAGTGTCCAGATATAAGTGGTATGATAATATGGGTGTGCTTGAGGGTGGCTCAAGGTATGGCAAAGTGTGAGGGTATGTATTTGGGCAGGGCCCCCTGCAATGCTATGCCCAGGGGCCCATAATTATGTTAAGACGGCTCTGCCTCCAGGAGCACAAAATCGTCTACAATCGGTCAAGTCCTAATCCGGTCTTTCGGCTCGGTCATCTGCACATTGTGGTTTTGTGCTGTTGGATTATCAGAGGTCGAATAAAAAAAAAAAAAATTCCTTAATATTTGAAAGATTTCCTGACCTCGTCCTCGTTCAAAGTGGCCCCATCCACAAGGCCGTTTCCTGTGCCTGTCAGGTGTACTTTAAGGACATCTTCTCATTATCATTCTTAATAAACCAGATAATCTCCAGGGGAGCGTGATCAAGAGGTGCATTTAAGATCCATTGAAAGCTACTTCTAGACCGGATGAACCCTTGTGGGACAGAATTCATGCCTCAAGCAGCCATTCAAGCAGATCTGACGCCGCTCTCGCAGATCTTCTAACAAACTGAAGAAATATCCAATTCACGCCGCACCTGCAGAGCCGATGCTCCAATTATAGGTGAAAAACATTTTGATTGCACCTAATTACGGGACTGCCGTGTGATCTGTGCAGGGAGAAGGGAACTGACTTTTAAGCCTTACAGAAAAAAATAAAAACGGTTACATAACAAATGTGCAGAAAGTCAAAGGGAAATCCGCAGCGGCGAATCTGCACCAAAGTGTGGGAATTTTGGTTCGGTTTCAGGTCCTAGTTCCTCTTCTAGGTTTATGGCCACATGTCAGTTGTAAAACACCAGTGGGATTCTGTTTAAGAATCCGGACGATATTTTATCCTCTTTTGGTTTTGGAGGACTGTTCTGTCCGTGATTTGTGGATTTGGCTGCCCCCTTAAAGGGGTGGTCTCACTACAAGGATTGCTGCTTTTTATGTTAAAGATCTTGCAAAAAGAAGTCACTTTGCAATTAACAGTGTCCTACCTATTCCTACATATCCCCTCTTGTATGGGCTGCATCAGCATCTTAGGTCGTTATAGTTACAGACCTGTTCAATGTCTCCTGATAGGCTGCCAGCACTGGTTGCTATAGCTACAGACCTGTTTAATCTCTTCTGATAAGCTGCCAGCACTGGTTGCTATAGCTACAACCTGTTAATCTCTCCTGATAGGCTGCCAGCACTGGTTGCTATAGCTACAAACCTGTTCAATCTCTCCTGATAGGCTGCTAGCACTGGTTGCTATAGCTACAGACCTGTTCAATATCTCCTGATAGGCTGCCAGCGCTGGTTGCTATAGCTACAGACCTGGCTTCTACTGCTGCCTAGTGGAAGCCAGCAAACACGCCCTTGAATTCAAATTGAAAAAAGGACTGAGGTGAGATGAATCAAGTGAGACAACCCCTTTAACTATTGAATAGCACGCCTTCTGCCGAAAATCGGGAGGAAGATTGTGCATGTTCTGAGTTTTTCGGAACGTCAGCAATGTGAAAATCCGCTGAGTAGAAAAACCCTGCAGTGTAGATTACTGGGCGGATGTTCTAGTAAAGTCAATGGGGATGGTTGACAGTCGGTTTTCAAACGGTTTCCAAATCCGCAAACCATCTGAAAAACCGACTGAAAACCCTTGCTGTGTGGACGTACCCTTCTTCTTCCTGGTGATGACACGTCCTTGCTTCCTCGGTGATCTCTGTTCTCTGGCCACCAGTCCCGATGTGTCATGCACAGGGGCGTCGCTAGGCTGTTTTATTCGGGGCTCGGGCCCCGAATAAAACCCCCTGTGCCCCGAGTCTCCCGGGCTCCAGGCCTCTGCGCTGGGCCTGGAGCACGACTGGCTCTTCAGCTGCATGTGCATCCGCTGGACGCACACACAGCTGAGGGCTTCTGCGGGGCAGAGAGCGAGCGCTCCCTACCCCGCAGACAGTGTCGGACCCGCAGGTCCGACACAGCGGGGCCGCCGGGTCCTCACAGCGCGGAGGACCCGCCGCGGCCCCGTCCCCGCCTCAGCCGGCAGCATCGCGATGACTTTCACGTCATCAAGACGCTGCCTGTCCTCGGGCGCACAGCGCGTCATAGGCCGTGCGCCCGAGGAGCTGCCGGAGGAGCGCGGGCTGAAGAGGACGGAGCGCGCTCGCCGGGGGAGTTAAGGTGAGTATTACTGTTGTTATTTTTATAGCGTTTACCTGCCTCAGTGCCCCTATATACTGCCTGTGCCCCTATAATGCCTGCCTGTGGCCCCCATATCCCTGCCTGTGCCCCTATAATGCCTGCCTGTGGCCCCATATCCCTGCCTGTGGCCCCCATATACTGCCTGTGGCCCCCATATCCCTGCCTGTGGCCCCCATATCCCTGCCTGTGGCCCCATATCCCTGCTGTGGCCCCCATATGCTGCCTGTGCCCCTATAATGCCTGCCTGTGGCCACCTATAATGCCTGCCTGTGGCCCCCATATCCCTGCCTGTGGCCCCCATATCCCTGCCTGTGGCCCCCATATACTGCCTATGGCCCCCATATCCCTGCTGTGGCCCCCCATATGCTGCCTGTGCCCCTATAATGCCTGCCTGTGGCCCCCATATCCCTGCCTGTGCCCTTTTATACCTGCCTGTGGCCCCAAATATACTGCCTATGACCCCCATATGCCTGCCTGTGGCCCCCATATCCCTGCCTGTGGTCCCCATATCCCTGCCTGTGGCCCCCATATCCCTGCCTGTGGCCCCCATATCCCTGCCTGTGGCCCCCATATACTGCCTATGGCCCCCATATCCCTGCCTGTGGCCCCCATATACTGCCTGTGGCCCCCATATCCCTGCCTGTGGCCCCCATATACTGCCTATGGCCCCCATATCCCTGCCTGTGGCCCCCATATGCTGTCTGTTCCCCTATAATGCCTGCCTGTGGCCCCCATATCCCTGCCTGTGGCCCCCATATGCTGCCTGTGCCCCTATAATGCCTGCCTGTGGCCCCCATATCCCTGCCTGTGGCCCCTATATACTGCCTCAGTGCCCCTATATACCTGCCTGTGCCCCACTATACCTGCCTGTGGCCCCATATTCTGCTTCAGTGGCCCTTTATACATAACTGAGTTGACTGCTATTCCTATAATTAAGGAGTTGCTGGAAATGTGAGGATTCTTATATATTTGTGTCCAAATCCTCAGGGATGAGTCTTGGCCGGGAGCAATCAGCATGAAGGTGAGAACCGGATGGAGAAGAAAAGGGAAAGTGAACGACGCTGATCAGAAAAGACGTCTCCGGTGAGTCACTAAATGTAACTGCAGTGTAATCACTTATATTTCTGCAGAGCGTCTACATACAACTAGTATCTACCACTATATGGTCACTGTATGGCGGTGGTATATGTAATCAGAGCCTGTGTACAGCTGATGGTCACATGTGGGGGTTGCGTTCGGTCAGGGTCTGGCAGGATTATTTGAGCCTTAAGTAGTAATAGTTTGGGGTCCTGCTTTTGTAGGAGGGTTTTAGTAACAATCACTTGTCTGGTAGATTTGCTCCATGTGTAGGTGGATGTTTTGGTGACTGTTTAGGGGTATTGTCATATGAAGGTGAGAAGTTTTGAAAAAGTAAATTTGTCATTGGTGATTTTTACTGTACAGTGACTGCTGAGGAGATGGACGGGAACTGTGTGGGATGTGCAGAAAATTAGTGACAGGAACAGAAGGTTTTTCTCTGTAAAAAAACATCCACAGTTCACAATGAGGCGTGAAAAATGTCGTGTGCACCCAGCCCTACCCAGAAAAACACAAAGGGCCCGAGCCCCGGATGTTTTAGGACCCTAGCAACGCCCCTGGTCATGCATCAGCCCAGTGGTCACCCGTCAATAGTTGTCAGCCTGGGATGCCTGGCGCCCACCGGTGAAGCTAATTTTTGGAGCCCACCGGTGAAGCTAATTTTTGGGGCCTACCTGTAAAGCTAATTTTTGGAGCCCACCGGTGAAGCTAATTTTTGGGGCCTACCTGTGAAGCTAATTTTTGGAGCCCACCGGTGAAGCTAATTTTTGTGGCCTACCGGTGAAGCTAATTTTTGGGGCCTACCGGTGAAGCTAATTTTTGGAGCCCACCTGTGAAGCTAATTTTTGGGGCCCACCCTACAACTACTGTACATGACTATACATGACTTTTGTACTCTGTCTCTTGCTTTCTTAATCTTTTTTTCCCCAGTCTTTCTGAAAACCAGTCCAGGAACCCACCATGCCCACCATGGGACCACCATGCCCACTGTGTGTTCACTTTAGTCAGCAAGAAGTGTATTGTTATTTGTTTTTGGCCGTATTTCTGCATGTATTTCAGTGCGATATATGCGCAAAAATATGTGCCAAAATACACCAGGTTAACATACCCTGACACCCTGTATGCAGCTCCCATATCACTCCATGCTCTCCATGGTGGATAAAATGTGTGTGAATAGATGTTCATCAGTATATGGCACACGTGCAACCATCATTATAATAATCCTGTGGCTTGTGCACATGTGACACTACCATCATTGTTTCGCGTATATATATAAAGTTTTTAAAGTTCCCCTAAGCACATGATGTCCCGATTTGCCTCTCTGTGATGGCCGGCAGTGAAGATCGCTTTACAATTCTCTCCTAGGCTGACTATGGGCTTAAGAAAGGTAGCTGTTATCAGCTGATAGATGTACAGAAAGCTGAACCTAACCCCCCCACTGTGCCAAAAAGATTAACCCATTATCCTTTCATGTATTGCTCTCATCATTGCCCTACGATCTAGTCTAATCTAGAGAACAATATTGTGATGATTATGGAATTACCTACTATCAACATTTGAGAAAGGCAAGATTTTATACGTTATTTTCAATTGCATAAGACTGCTGAAATAAAAAAATATACTTCCAAAAATTAAGAATTTTTTTTCCAGGAATATGGATTCTAACAAAAATACCCCTTTCTGATGAAAGTGTCCCTTTAACTCGTATGGTATTTTTTGGTCCTACCAAATGAACTAAGAACAGCATTGAAATATGGTAGGGAAATAAAATATTACAAAAAAATCTTGACGGCACTAAACTGTGTCTCTAGCAGAGACCATGATGCAATTGGTGAGATATATTATATACATATATATATATATATATATATATATATATATATATATATATATATATATATATGTATGTATGTATGTATGTATGTGGTGGAAGGGAAATGGGAACCCCTCTGGGCTCCAAAATGGCACCAGAAACGCTGTGTTTTTTGACTCCGGGAACAATAAATTAAGGTCAATTAGCTTTTGTTCTTTCGCTTCTACATTTTCAGTACATGACATCCAGTTGTTTCTATGAGTTTGGTATAAGCAGAATAAAAGTGCACATTCTGATGCATTTTGCATTTTCTAACCAGTAATTTTCTTTCAAAATACAAGGATAATTTTCAGAATCACTGGTCATTTTACTAAAATTATCCTCCTAACATACAGATGAAACACTGACTACAAACTGTAAGTAGATGTACATTGAATCACTGCCAATAGCAGATATAATTTACTGGAATATTTTCTGCTGGGGCAGCTCAATCCATTTCATCAAGATAGTATACAGACCCAGAACCTGGCAGCGGACAGGATACGATCATAATACGCCTAAATTATACTTACACATAGAAGACTGAAGACACCAACGTGACCCGGATACTAGACATGACTGTAATACAATTCTATTATACTCTATTAATAGAACACTACAACCTCCAACATGACCGACCATTTGACATGACCGTAATACAATTCTATTATACGCTATACACAGAACACTACACCTCCCAACATGACCCGACTTCTGAACATGACCATAATACAATTCTATTATATACTATTAATAGAACACTACAACCCCCAACATGACCGACCACTGGAAATGACCATAATACAAATCTATTATACTGTATACATAGAACACTACAACCCCCAACATTACCGACCACTGGACATGACCATAATACAATTCTATTATACTCTATACATAGAGAACTATAATCTCCAACATGACCGACCACTGGCCTTCACCTTAATACAATTCTATTATACTCTATACATAGAACACTACAACCCCCAACATTACCGACCACTGGACATGACCATAATACAATTCTATTATACTCTATACATAGAACACTACAACCCCCAACATGACCGACCACTGGACATGACCATAATACAATTCTATTATACTCTATACATAGAACACTACAACCCCCAACATGACCGACCACTGGAAATGACCATAATACAATTCTATTATACTTTGTACATAGAACACTACAACCCCCAACATAATGAACCACTGGACATGACCATAATAACAATTCTATACATAGAGCATTACAACCTCCAACATTAAAGACCACTGGACATGGCCATAATACAATTCTATTATACTCTTTACATAGAACGTTACAACCCCCAACATGACCGACCACTGAACATGACCATAATACAATTATATTATACTCTATACATAGAACACTACAACCTCCAACATGACCGACCATTTGACATGACCATAATACAATTATATTATACTCTATACATAGAACACTACAACCTCCAACATGACCGACCACTGGACATGACCATAATACAATTCTATTATACTCTATACATAGAACACTAGAACCTGGGGGTAAAACAAGAGATGATGGAAGAGAATGAAGATTTCTCATAGGATCTGTTATGTTGTTGAAGCAGAGATCAGCTCCTGGGTGGTAAAAATTTCTAAAAATTCCCCAAATCTGGCTTCAGCAGTTGCAGTAGTGCATCGCGTATCCAGATTACTATGGTTCTGTGATGTGGTTATTGGCTGCACGGCTTTTACAGGCCAAACACATTGTAACATCCATGGGGCCAATCACTGTGACAATTTGTGCTTTTTCTGGTTGCATGGCACTCTAGTGCCCATGTCAAACTCAATGCCCACGGTCCGGTTTTCCTTGGCCACCCCAGAGCTTAGACACAGTGAACAGGGATGGACAAGGTATGGTTGTAGCAGGACCGGCTCTCCACCTTCCCTGGAGGATACAGCCAGGCACCAGCATATGGAGTGGGCACCATTTTGGATTCGGAGCTCTGACACGCACCTCCACACCGCTCTGTTCAGCAACTCATAGGTGGTGGCACAGCTCTGACAGCCCTACCACAGTCTAAGGTAAGAGACTTAGACTAAAGAGGTAAAAGAGACTGGCTATTATACAACCTTAAACATCTTGTTATTTTGCTGACCACATGGCACACCACGGCCCTTTGAGGGCATAATGCTGTTGTGCCACTGGGTGCAAATAGGTTTGACACCCCTGTACTACTGAAATGTGTGAATCCAGCCAAAAGCAGCATATTGATATATGGGGCCATAACCAGGGTCAGTTGATATATGGGGCAATAATCAGGGTCAGTTGGTATATGGGGCAATATCCAGGGTCAGTTGATATATGGGGCAATAACCAGGGTCAGTTGATATATGGAGCAATAACCAGGGTCAGTTGATATATGGAGCAATAACCAGGATCAATGGATATATGGGGCCATAACCAGGGTCAATTTATGTATGGGGCAATAACCAGGGTCAATTGATACATGGGTCAATAACCAGGGTCAATTGATAAATGGGGCCATAACCATTGTCAATTGATGCATGGGGCAATAACCATTGTCAATTGATGTATGGGGCAATAACCAGGGTTAATTGATGTATGGGGCAATAACCAGGGTCAATTGATGTATAGGGCTATTACCAGGGTCAATTGATATATGGGGCCATATCCAGGGTCAATTGATGTATAGGGCCATAACCAGGGTCAATTGATGTATAGGGCCATAACCAGGGTCAATATATATATTGGGCTATAACCAGGGTCAATTGATATATGGGGCCATAACCATTGTCAATTGATGCATGGGGCAATAACCATTGTCAATTGATGAATGGGGCAATAACCAGGGTTAATTGATGTATGGGGCAATAACCAGGGTCAATTGATGTATAGGGCTATAACCAGGGTCAATTGATATATGGGGCCATAACCAGGGTCAATTGATGTATAGGGCTATAACCAGGGTCAATTGATGTATAGGCCTATAACCAGGGTTAATTGAGAAGTAGGCTTTAAAATCAGGGTCAGTTTCTAATTGATGAAAAGTGTTGGATCTAAGATCACAAGTGACTCCATCAAAAGCCACCATCAGTGTTGCACTTCTACCAAGAAAGCCTCCACATACTGATAATTATCATGTTTTTGTGGTACAGGATTGGGGGAGGCAATTTGTCGCAAAAAGATAAGTTCAAGAAAATGCAAAACCTAGAATTCAATGGTAGAAATCACCCTGGCAAAGCAGAGAAATATGTAATTACATCCACAGTAACTGCACAACCTCAGTGATCGCACATCCTAGCGGGTTTTGTTTTTTCAGTATATTGTTTTGCATTTCAACACTGTCACCTAATGGACATAGAGTAGAATGCACTGGCCTGTAATGTTTCCAATATACCACAGTACCAGCCACGGTCCCACAATGCACGGTTCTTATCCACGTTTTTTTTTTTGCAAAATGTGGAAAATCATAAGAACAAATAATTGTACATTATAGCAGCAGAGGAAGCCTTTTACATCAATAGTTTCTGCAGATATTATTGCACCGCTGCATTTACTGCTAAGACGTCTGTAGACAAAAAGGCTTCCTGAACTGGTGATAATATGCAATTTATTATATTACCAGTAATTACCCCACCTCTGAGACTGTAATACAAAATGCATTCACTTAAGGGCAGAGCTCTGGTCCCAGGACAACAACTGCAATATATATATATATATATATATATATATATATATATATATATATATATATATATATATATATATATATATATATATATATATATATCCATCCTCCACACTGCTGAGTGCAGGGCACTGTGGAGTGCGTTTGGATGAGACGCCTCCACAGCATGAAGAATTAGGTGTAAGCAGTTACGAATGGTCTGATGTGACACTTGATCGCCTCTCACCTCCCTTAAACGTGCCTGGAGTTGTGCGGCATTCATCATCACTGGTCATCAATGTGTGATGGAGCCAAAGGACATCCACTTCTTTGCCTTTCTGTGACTCTTCCAGTCTCTCTGTATCTCTGATACAACCTGCTGATGACACTCTGTGACACGCTAAGCTCAGTGGCCACTTCCGTCTGAGAGCATTGTGCTTGAAGCCTCATAATGGAGAGGTCCTGTTGATCAATTGTAAGGTGTTTTCTTGGTCTCATGATGTCACAATGTGAGCAGCAGGCTGAGGAGGACGGTTTACATCCCAATTGATCCCCTAAATTTATTGGGCGATTCAGGGATCAAAACACCTGTTGTAAATTTTGCCATTAAGCTCCTTGTTAGAGATCAGCAAGTTGTGCAAAAAGTAATGAAACATTGAACAGTTGGACGTGTGCATCTAAAGGGGAGAGATCGGCTCATTTAGTTCATCTCTAAAAATTTAAAAGAAATTTTATGTTCATCCTAAAATTTCAACCAAAAACCAAATATCCCTCAATTTTTGTGAGGTGTATATATCCACATATGCGCTCACATATTAGATATGTATTATAGTAGGTCATAATATGGAAGTCATTAATCATTCTGAGATCTAGCTACAAAGCAATACTTTAGATTTTTGTTGCACAGATGCTGAACAAAGGCCACAAGGACGTAGAACATTGTACATTTCCATTCTAAAGTTCGCGCTCTGTGAATGGCTAAGTTAAAAGAGGCGCCGTTATTTGGACCAATGGGAGAGCGAGCGACGCTCCTATGGGTTTTCTAATGCAATCTGAAATCAAACTGTACACGGCCAAAATCAAATTATAAGACTACAGAAGTTGTCCCGATGTGTATATAAAACGAAGAATAATATGGGGGTAACGAAAAAAAAATATTAAATCAATAAAATCATGTTTATTTCGTTATTTTCGTTGCACCCATACTATTGATCCTTGGCTAACGAAAATAAAGAAATAAAATGATTTTATTGATTTAATATTTTTTTTTGTTACTCCCATATTATATTTCGTTTTATATACACATCGGACAACTTCTGTAGTGTTATAATTTGATTTCGGGCATGTACAGTTTTATTTCAGATTGCATTAGAAAACCCATAGGAGCGTCGCTCGCTCTCCCATTGGTCCAAATAACGGCGCCTCTTTTAACTTAGCCAATCACAGAGCGCGCTCAGAATTTCTTTTCCCATAGAACTCTGAGAAAGTAGCTTGCGCTATGATTGGCTAAGCTGAACAAGCCCCCGCCGCTTCAGCCAATCAGCTCTTTTCTGTATTTTTACTGTTTTTTGTGACTGTCCCGCCTTTGATATGATTGGTCAATTTTTCTCCATAGGATATAATGGGACAATGTCGCTCCTATTCTGATTGGTCAATCTCCTCCATAGGTATATAATGGGACATTGTCGCTCCTATTCTGATTGGCTGGTTTATGCCGACCAATGAGAATAGCTTAAACAATTTCAAATACTGTATTTCCCGGCATTCTCTCTATGCAATTCCCTATGTAGCCCGGTCTCGGCGACAAACGCGTTGTTCGGGTTTTTAACTGCTTTATTTGTAAAGAAGGGTTCTGTCTTTATCTGATGATGTTTGACACTTAATAAAAATGATTTTTTTATTTAATACTTCATGCGCACGGCCGATGAGCTCGAGATTTCAGTGCGCCCATCTCTCCATAGACTATAATGGGAGAAGTAGCTCGCGCTCTGATTGGCCGGGATAGCCAAGCACCCACTAGCTCAGCCAATCAGCTCTTTTCTGTCTTTTTACTGTATTTTGAATTATCCCGCCGTGGATTCTGATTGGTCCAAACTTCTCCATAGACTAGAATGGGTCTTTGTCGCTCCTATTCTGATTGGTCAATAATTCTCCATAGGCTAGAATGGGTCTCTGTCGCTCCTATTCTGATTGGCTGAGCTAGCCAAGTCCCCGGTAGCTTAACCAATCAGCTCTTTTCAGCATTTTTACTGTATTTTGAACTATCCCGCCGTGGATTCTGATTGGTCTAAACTTCTCCATAGGTTTTAATGGTTCACTGTCGCTCCTATTCTGATTGGCTGGCTTCTGCCGACCAATCAGAATAGCTTTCTGATTTTGAATTACTCTATTTCCTGGCAATTTCCAATATCCTAATTCTTGAATTAGGATATTGGAAAGTGATTTTGTTTTCTGTATTTTTTATTTTTTAGGTTTCAGCTCTTTTCCTGAGAATGGTTTCCGCCTTTCTAAAGGCGATTTTTGATTCATACTCCGCACCACATTGGAATGATTTCTCGCTGTTCCAGCCTGTCTCGCATCGGAACTGTTTTTCGGCCAGTCCCGCTCGGCGCCTAAGTCCCGCACTGCGCCCATGCCCGCACTCTCCCACACACACTGGCGAGGCGCAGGGAACTTTTTCCCGCATGTATGAGTGCGCTACCTCCGGCGGCGAATCTTAGGCGCAGCGCCGCACTGCGCCTCGGTCCCCCCACTGCGCCTCACACCCTGGCCGGGCGCGGCAGTCTGTTCCCCGCATGTATGAGTGCACTACCGCCGGCGCCGAATTATAGGCGCAGCCCCGCACTGCGCCTCGGACCCGCCCTGCGCCTAAAACACAGGCGAGGCGCGGTGGACTTTACATTGTATGTATGAGCGCGCCCCGGCCCCGACATAAATCAGGCGCAGATTCCGCCGGAAAACTGGCGGAAAAGCGCGCCCTGACCCGGCAGGATTCATACATGTGGCCCTAAGTGTCAGTAATGTATTTTTACTGACGCAAAATTGCCAGCACGTATCTCACACGTCTCCTACTCTATACAATTCAGTGGCAGAGACATGCAACTTAAAGTCGCTCTGCTATAACAGATCTATCTATACAGATATTTATATAAATATATATCTATATAGAAATATATACACATATACAAAATTATATATATAAATAGTACATTCCTTCTAATGAACAAAAAACAAGTTTTATCTGCTATCTGCAAGACATTTATACTAATATAATATACATGAACCTGAAGGCTTTTTCCTTGGCTTCAGTGATTAGTCCATTGATTGTACATTGATTCACTTTGTATAAGGACGGCGATAATACCCCCGGCACGCTAATTACTACAAGAACAAATCTGCTTAGTTCTGCAGCAAACACAATTACACTGCTCCTACTTAATGTAATTATACACGGCTTTAACCTATGAAGAGACTGAAATTTACTTGCAGCACCATAGCGGAAAACTTCTCCTTCCACAGCCGCACAGGACGTCGTCCTATGACACTGCAGCCGCCGGACTGGTAGTGTTACTACACCCTGCATCTTTTAGTACTGTGCACATTTACTGCATGCAGATCTACAGAGATAGTTCTCCTAATGCAGACCTGGGCATTGTACGGCCCGCGGACCACATCCAGCCCCCTAACTAGTGTGAGATTTCCCAACATTACACGCAACTCAGTAGTCCCTGGCGCTGCCGCTGCCATCCGCCGACCGTTAAGGTCCCAAGTCGATACCGGTCGCTAAGGTATCCGCCTGGGACCTTGGCGATCGGCGATGGGGACTAACTGTATGTGCGTCTTCTGCTCCGCAGAGTACTCCGGTGAGGCGCAAGCCCAAACCGCAAGGAGTACACAGCACAGGCGGCATGAGAATGTCACACCGCCCGTGCAGGAAGAAGATGGGGAACAGCGAGAGCTTCAGGGAGCGGGGGGAAGGTGAGGACTGTTAGTTTTTTATTTTTAATTAGCTCTCTCTACCTGCTGTGGGACACATAACCTACCTATTTACCTACAGGGAACCTATATACCTGCTGGGGTACCTCTAACTTACCTATATATCTACTGGGGGGACATATAACCTGCCTAAAGACCTACTGGGGGACCTGTATACCTGCTGGGGGACCTATAACCTGCCTATATACCTGCTGGGGGACATATAACTTGCCTATATACCTACTGGGGGACCTATATACCTCCTGGGGGACATATAAACTCCCTATATACCTACTGGGGGATCCATATACCTACTGGGGGACATATAACTTGCCTATATACCTACTGGGGGACCTATATACCTCCTGGGGGACATATAACCTACCTATATAGCTACTGGGGGATCCATATACCTACTGGAGGACATATAACCTGCCTATATATCTACTGTGGGACGGACCTATAACCTACCTATACACCTGCTGGGGACCTATAACCTACCAAAATACCTACTGGGTGACCTGTAACTACCTATATAGCTGCTGGGGGACCTGTAACCTACCTATATACCCACTGGAGGACCTATAACCTACCTATATACCCACTGGGGGACTTATAACCTAACTACATACCCCTGAGAGACCTACTGTATAACCTGCCTATATACCCGCTGGGGGCCCTATAACCTGCCTATATACCTACTGGGGGACATATAACTTACTGAGGGAGCCTATTACCTACTCTGGGGGGCATATAATTCTCTGTGGCACCCTATTACTTACACTGGGGGACGTATATCTTATTGGGGGAGCCTATTACCTATACTGGGGAACATATAACTGCGTTGTGAAGTCGCTAACAGTCGTTAGGCCTCAAGTCAATTGATAAGAGCTTAGCAATCGACTCCGAGGTCTATAGTATATAGGTATTGGGTAGTGAGTGAAATATATTAGTCTGGCCCTCTAAAACCATTCCAATTTCATATTTGGCCCCATAGGAAAATTAATTGCCCACCCCTGTCCTGCTGTATGTGAGAAGACTGTACCACTAGGAGGCAGCTCCTATCACATCCTGCAGTGCCGGCTTCTGTATAGCGTACACTCACATGTGGCACTGTCTCCTCATGAAGACCCCAGTTGGTGTTGGAAACGTTATAGGCAATGCTTCCTGGGAAAAGCTATGCAAATTAGCTCTTCTCAAACAATCCCATTGACATAAGTGACATGAATTGATCTTTAGTAGGTAAAATTTGTGCAACAAATCTGCCGTGTGCAAAAAAATTCTATCAGGAGCAGACCCCAGACAGACAGTGCTGATGTTTACAAGTCCTACAGTCTAATAAAATCATAAGACAATTATTTTTGTAAAGCTAGATTTGTGTGTGGTGGGGGGGGGGGGGGGGGGGGTTATAGTTTGGATCCCTGTTCCCGTTCAGGGTGTGGGGGGGTTTACAGCTTCAGGATCCACTTCCGTTCAGGCTGTGGGGGGGTTTACTCTTCAGGCTCCCCACTTCCGCTCAGGGCCCCTGGACGTTCTAAGTTTTTAGGCTCCCACTTCCCTTTTTAGGTTTTGGGGGGTTTACGCTTCAGGTCCCCCTTCCGTCAGGCTGTGGGTGGTTTACGTTCAGGCTCCCACTTCCTTTCAGGTGTGGTGGTTCACGTTCAGGCTCCCAAATTCTGTTCAGGCTGTGGGTTTGGGCTACAGCTTCAGGCTACTTCCTGTTCAGGCTGTGGGCGGTTCTACAGCTTCAGCTCCGGCTTTCTGTTCAGGCTTTGGCGGGTTTAATCTTAGGCTCCCACTTCTGTAGGTTGGACTGTTCTACAGTTTAGGCTCCACTTTCCTGTTCAGGGTTTTGGGTGTTTACAGCTTAGGCTCCTTTCCCGTTCAGGCTGTGGGTGGTTCTACAGCTTCAGGCTCCACTTCCTGTTCAGGTTGTGTGTGGTTCTCAGCTTCAGGCTCCGGCTTTCTGTTCAGGCTTGGGCGGTTCTACATCTTCAGGCTCCCACTTCCTGCTCAGGCCGTGGACTGTTCTACAGTTTCAGGCTCCCACTTCCTGTTCAGGTTGTGGGTGGTTCTACAGCTTCAGGCTCCCACTTCCTGTTCAGGCTGTGGGTGGTTCTACAGCTTCAGGCTTCCACTTCCTGTTACAGTTTTGTTTGGTTCTAGAGCTTCAGGCCCCCAATTCCTGTTCAGATGGTGGGTGGTTCTATAGCTTCAGGCTCCCACTTCCTTTTCAGGCTCTGTGTGGTTCTACAGCTTCATGCTACCACTTTCTGTTCAGGCTGTGGGCGGTTCTACATCTTCAGGCTCCCACTTCCTGCTCAGGCCGTGGGCAGGTCTACAGCAGTGAGTGACATTTTAGCTCTACTGTTCCTAGCTGATCCCGTTGGAGGGACAGTGTTGAAGGTTTTTAAACAGCAGCGAACAAGGCTACCGAGCTCTAAGGGGTTAAAGCTTGCCAGTAAGTAATGTAAGCAGGCTCCCATTTTTCAGATAAGAAACATGAGCAGGGAGTGTGTCCCTTCCCGGCATGTTTTAGCCTTTTAGAGCAGGGTGTGGTCGGTAAAATAGGGAAGCTTAGCACAAAAGTTTGGGTAAGATGTTCTAACTTATGAGAAGCATAAATGAACAGAGTTTATTTGGTAATTGTCTTTTTTACCTTGTTACATGTTAAAAATCTCAATGAAATAGGAATACCTTTTAAAAATTTTTAGAGTCTGCGACCTTTGCCCTGTGTTGACCCCCCCTAACAAAGTCCCCCTATTGGTCAGCTAGAAAAATTTCGACAACCCCCTGTGAAGATCAGGCTCTGTGAAACAGCCGGATGGGAAAACCCCATTAAATTGGCAAAATGACCACTGATTAATCACCTTCTGATGTTTTATTGCAGACTTGGGAAACCTATGAGAAGAAAAAGGGAAAAAATCCAAAATGGCCCGATTTTCGGTTTCCACAAAACATAGCAAAACAATCAGGATGATCTTTATCTATCCTGTTGCAGGTCTCGGTATTGCACTGACATTTACAGTTGGGCTATTGATCGGTATTCAGCATATTTTTCCTTTTCATATTTTCCTTTATCTTGTAATCATGCATTGGATACAGTGTCACAGTAAATAGGTGTCAAGGCAGAGATATATCCAGCTTTAAAGTGGTTTTCTCACTGCACAGATTAGCTTTCAACATGTGGGAGCAGATAATTGAAGACTTTTTCCAAATACATTTTGTTTTTGTTTTCCTTTTTCTGGTAAGAGAAAAATTTTATCGCTTGAGTGCACCAAGTGTCTTAGGTTACCATCCATTCTTCCTTCCTGATTTGACAGAGCAGGGGTGATCGTCCCTGGTCAGAGGTTCTCCGAGAGCTCTTTTTTGGGGACTAGATACGCAGGAAGGGGTGGGAATTAATTTTCCCTTGGGGCCAATATGAAATTGGAAAAGGTTTTAGGGGCCCGACAATTTTTTTCATCATCCCAATACCCTTTTATATGACTCGGATCGATTGCTAAGCTTTTTCAATAAATTTAGGCCCCAACGACTGTTGGACTTACAAAGCGTTATAATGTTCCCCGTATAGGATTGGCCCCCCTAAGATATACGTCCCCCAGTGTAAGTAATAGGGTGCCACAGAGAATTATATGCCCCCCAGAGTAGGTAATAGGCTCCCTCAGTAAGTTATTGCCCCCCGTAGGTAGGGATACGGTTTTTTTGTCCCAGGGGATAAAGGGGTTATAGGTCCCCCCGGGGTATATAGGGGAGGTTTTTTATTGGTTTGGTTTCCCCCGTGGGTATATGGAGGTTTAGGTCCCCCCCCCGTGGGTATATAGGTGGTTATAGGTCCCCCCGTGGGATTTAGGGAGGTTACAGGTCCCAGAGCTATTAGGTAGTTACAGGTCACCCAGTAGGTATTTTGGTAGGTTTTAGGTCCCACAGCAGGTGTTTAGGTTGGTTATAGGTACCCCAGTAGATATATAGGCAGGTTATATATCCCCCAGTAGGTATATGGATCCCCCAGGATAAGGAATGCCAGCAACTCCAAAGAAATCCAAACTGAATGCATTTTATTCCATAAAGACCCGTGGAGACAATTAATGCAAATTCACTTGTTTAACTCATCTTAGTGTGATGCCCGCTTACTTATCGCTCGGAGGCTCCCTGTGATGTAGATTGCCTCCTTCTTAGGGGCTTAGCTCTAGGTGTTCCACAGCTTCCGTGGCGTCACCATGCTTCACCTTGTGTGGGCGGTGATTGGCGGTGGGTCGCGTCCGGACATGTGGAGCTGGGCGTCCTGGAAGTTGGGGCGGCGCATACGTGGGCAGCCAAGAGGCGCGACAAGTGGATGCTTTATGTGACAATATCAGTGCTACGATTAAGAGTTCAGATGAACTCGAAACGCGTCAGCTGTGTTCTTGTGCTGCCATACAAGTATTGTCTCCACGGGTCTTTATGGAATAAAATGCATTCAGTTTGGAATTCTGTGGTGTTGCTGGCATTCCTTATGCTGGTGCTATCTTGATCCCTTGCGTACAGAGTGTAGCCGTACAACCCGGACCTCTGGATGGTGAGCTGGCTTTTTGCCTTTTCTTTAGGTGACATGTATGAAGGGGGCTGCGCCAGAAGTCTGGCGTCTTTTCAGCCCGACATCTAGCACAGCCGCACTCACTATATTTTTCATTCGCGAGCATGCCAATATCAGGCGCTTTACAGAGCGCCGGTGGCACTTTGTAACGCGCCTCTGATCGGGGGGCTTGCGGGAGGCGGGGCGCACTAGAACCGTACGAAGCTATAGTTTTGTAGCTTCAGTACGGCAATTCCAGGCGCATTACTGCTGGAACAGGTAGAGCACTTTAAAAGTGGTTTACCTGAGCCAGAATTGATGTTTATGGCTAAAAAGAACATGTTTATGCCCCGCAGTAGACCGGTTCATAAACAGGCGCATTACCCCTTTTTTATGTGCAGGAAAATTGGCATCTAGGCATAAATCATAAGTCACCCTTTATTCTAACAATTTTGCTTTTGTTTACAGTAAAAATTGTTATATCCCGAGCACTTGTAGCTTTGTTTAAAAGAAAAATTTCCTACACTTAGTCTTTGTAATGTAGTTTTATAAGAATAAATTGCTAACCCGTTTTTGATCCCCACAGCCTGACGGCAGGGGTGAAAAGTGCTTGTGAAGCAGTAAAAACCTTTTTAAAAAAAATTTTGTATCAATTCTAAGTTTCAATCTGAAAATTTTAAGACCCCCTTAAAAAAACTGGTATAAGTTAGTTCCTTTCCCGTTGCGTATCAGTCCATTTGTGCCCCTGCCTTTTTAAATTTTTTCCCAAAATGAGCCATGTTTTTTTGGTTTGTTTTTCATTTTTTTCTCATTTGGGGGTCGACTATGATCCCAATTCGGGCCTCTCTCATTTTTTTAAAAGGGTTTTTTGCCACGATCTTTTTCATGCCCCCTGCCTCCGCTTTTCGTGCTCAGAAGGGGGGGGTGTGTGATTTTTTTGAATTGTATATGGACCTGCAGTATGATCACCAAAACCTTTCCTCTCTTAGTAAAAGAAAGGTTGTTTTGTAAAGCACTGTGAGTAGTGAGAGGAAAGTTTTTGCCCCCGGGCACAAGGGTCCTCTTTTAAACCCCTGGGGCCAAAAACCTGTTTTTTTTTTTTTTTCTTTATCAATGCAAAAGACCCGTTTTAGGTTTCTTTTTTCATTTTAAAGCACTGTTTGTATTATGGGTGACAGAGGGGGAGTTGAATGCAGCCCCCGGGGTTTGAAAACAGTAGCTGCTGGGGGGAGAGGGGAGTTGAGCATGGGCCAGGATGAGGAGCTCTCATCCTGGTGTATCCCCCGGGGCCCAGCTGTAAAAATGGATCAATAAAGGAGCAGCTAAAAAAAAACGGGAGAATTTTTAACAATAATGAATGGTGAAAAGTTTATTTCATTTTCAAGACCACGTAATATTACCTCATGGCAAAACCCCTTTAAGTGGTAGAACTTGCACCATTGGTGGCTGACTAAATACTTTTTTCATCACTGTATTAGCCCTGGACATGGAAAAATTGACAATACACACTTGTCAAATTGGTCGTGCGAAATTTTACCCGGAACAGACCGATCCCCTTTGAGCAAGAAGGGGCCAGGACTGTATGCACGAAAAATAGGAGGAAGGAGAAATGAAGAAACAGGCATTGTCGAAAAGAAGGAAATCGAGTAGGAAACACATTGCAAGCGACGAAGCAGCTCGAGCGCTATCATTGATCAGACACTCCACCAAAGGGGGCAGAATTAACCCAAACCCTTGTCCCCCTTGATCTTTTGCCCCGGCATTTTCATTACAATGATCAGGGATAAAAAATTAGAGTCACCGACAGGTGACAGGGATAACGTCCATCATCTGCTGACAATGGTGCTTAGATTAGGACGCAAGTGACCGGTCAGTTCTTGAAGTTTATGCATTGGAAACCAAACATATGAGCAAGTGTGAGGATCTGTGCAAGTTTCATGAGGGCCATATTGTGATGGTTATATAACTAGGTCAGATGATCTTGGAGGGTGTTCCTGGTACTCAGTGCTTACTACCTACAAAAAGTAGCCCAAGGTTGGACATCTGGTGGACAGACAACAGGGTCAAAACATTAATGTGTGTGGGCAGCAATCTCAAGACGACTGTGGCACCCAGAAGAACCGGGGAAGATGGCGGAGGTGTTGGTAGGGTGGGAAGCATGGTTGCAATCTCACAAAATAGCTATTGTAGCGCAGATTGCATAAGAAGTTCCTGTTGGACATAACACAAGAGTGTCAGGACCACTAGACATAGGGCTGTAGTTGTAGACCAGTCAGAGGGCCCATGCTGACTTCTGTCCACCACCAAAAGTGTCTACTGCTGTCAGAGCTTAACCATGTAGTAATGGAAGATGGCGCCCTGGTGTGATAAATGATATTTTACATCAAGTGGACTGTCCGGGTGCATGCACGTCATTTCCCTGGAGAGAGATGGCACCAGGATGCTTCTGGGGAAAAAGGGCAAAAATGGCGGAGCGATAATGCTTGTTGGATAATGTTCTGATGGAAACCTTAGGTTCTGGCATCTTGTAGATGTTACTTTTGTGTTTGTATAGAGCAAACTGTCAGTCACTATATGTGGGTGCCGTAACCAGGACTCCCACTGTCTCTTTAGGAGTCCTATCAGTATTTTCTTTGCTTTTACTCAGCATTCCTGCTCAGCTCCTCTCCTCTATCATATAACCCTATATATCACAAGCCTCACTTTTCTCCTCTAATAATTAACCTATATATCACAGAGCTCAGCTTCTTTTTCTTCTATCATATAACCCTATATACAGAGCTCAGTTCTTCTATCTATCATAAACCCTATATATCACGAGCTCAGCTTCTCTCCCCTATCATATTTAACCTTTTATATACAGAGCTCAGCTTTTCCCCCCTCTATCATATAACCCTATTATATCACAGAGCTAAACTTCTCTCCTCTATATATAAACCCTATATATCACAGAGTCAGCTTCCTTCTATAATAACCTTATATATCACAGAGCTCAGCTTCTCTCCCTCTATAATATAACCCTATATATCACAGAGTCAGCTTTTTCCTCTCCTCTTCAATAAACCCTATTATCACGAGCTCAGCTTCCCCTCCCATCATATAACCCTATATATCCAGAGCTCAGCTCTCTCCTCTTATCATAAACCCTATTATCAAAAGAGCTCAAGCTTCTCTCCTCTATCATATAACCCAAAATATAACAGAGCTCAGCTCCTCTCCTCTTTCATTTTTTAACCCCATATAATCACAGGGCTCAGCTTCTCTCCCTCTTTCATATAACCCCAATATCACAGAGCTCAGCTTCTCTGCGCTATCATATAACCTATATATCACAGAGCTCAACTTCTCTCCCTCTATCATATAACCCTATTTTATCACAGAGCTCAGCTTCTCTCCTCTTTTATAACCTATATATCACAAGGGTCAGCTTCTCTCCTCTATCATATAACCCTATATATCACAGAGCTCAGCTTCCCCCCCTCTATCATTAACCTATATTTTCACAGAGCTCAGCCCTCTCCCTTTATCATATAACCCTATATATCAGAGCTCAGCTTCTTCTTCCTTATCATACAACCCTATATATATTCAAAAACAGGCTAGTTCCCTTCCCCTTTCATAAACCCTATATATCACAGAGCTCAGCTTCTCTCGTCTATCATAAACCCTATATATCACAGAGCTCAGCTCCTCTCCTCTATCATATAACCCTATATATCACAGAGCTCAGCTTCTCTCCTCTATCATATAACCCTATATATCACAGAGCTCAGCTTCTCTCCTCTATAATATAACCCTATATATCACAGAGCTCAGCTTCTCTCCTCTATCATATAACCCTATATATCACAGAGCTCAGCTCCTCTCCTCTATCATATAACCCTATATATCACAGAGCTCAGCTCCTCTCCTCTATCATATAACCCTATATATCACAGAGCCCAGCTCCTCTCCTCTATCATATAACCCTATATATCACAGAGCTCAGCTTCTCTCCTCTATCATATCCTGTTTTCAGACAGAGCTGCATAAACCACCTGACTGGTTCCCTTTAAATGTAGGACTATATGTGAACGCATGTACTTTGCTTCAATAGCTCACGTTCTTCTGTGTTCCTACCCTTATTCTGAAGGATTTCACAAGCTATCAGGCTGGATTTCCCTTAGGCCACAGTTAGGAGCTGCTGCATCAGCACAAAACGATCTGGCCATTCTGCAAATATCCCCCTGCATCTTGCTCTACCCGCTCTGACTACAAAATGTTTCAAGCGCTGGATTGTGGGTGCACAAAAGCCCTTAGGACTTGCGGGAGCCTATTAACATCGCCCTTGATAATAAGCAGTGTGCATGGCGCAGATTCCTGAGTCAGAAGGTCCCGTTACCCCCTACGCTTTCAACTCTCATCCAACTCAGATCATCTAAATAATGCACAGCGCCTACAGAAACACTCGACTATGTAGGTTAATCACATGCGCAGCACAAACAAGGACAAGGGCTGGTAGCGCAATAATGACAGAAAAATGACCCCGCGATTTGGGAATTGTCCGCAGCGTTCTTGGCCGGAAGGATGGGAGAGCAAAAAAGTGGAAGCTTCAGACTAAGTGACTGTAATGAGAGCAAAATCCACAACCTAAAAGTAAGCAAAGCAGCAATTGGTACCCAGACCGGGACCTGGACATCTTGCATCCTCAAAGTAAGGGTCGAATGCAAGGTCAGTGTCAATTTTTTGGGACAACAAGCAACTGTCCACTGTCTCGGACATAACGTCCTCTCCTCATCTGAAACTAAACCTTACTAAAACCAAACTTCTGGTCTTTCCGCCATCTTCTAACCAACCCCCCCCCTGCTATTTCTGTCTCAGTGTGTGGCACCACCATAACTCCTAGGCAGCAGGCCCGCTGTCTGGGGGTTATACTAGATTCTGATCTGTCTTTCACCCCATATATCCAATCCCTTGCCCGCTCCTGTCACCTGCACCTCAAGAACATCTCCAGAAACCGTCCTTTTCTCACTGTGGAAACAACTCAAACTCTCATTACTGCTCTTATTCTTTCTCGTCTTGACTACTGTAACTCCTTACTTATCGGTCTCCCTCTCTGCAAACTCTCCCCTCTCCAATCTGTCCTGAATGCAGCAGGCAGGCTCATCTTTCTTTCCAGCCGCTATACTGATGCCTCTACCCTGTGTCAGTCACTGCACTGGTTGCCCATTCAGTACAGAATACAGCATAAACTAATCACTCTCACCCATAAAGCTCTCCACAGCGCTGCACCCCCCTGCATCTCCTCCCTCATCTCTGTCTACCGCCCTACCCGTGCTCTCCGCTCTGCTGATGATATCAGATTACGTTCCTCAATCATCCGAACCTCCCATGCCCATCTCCAAGATTTTACACGTGCTGCACCAGTTCTCTGGAACATCCTACCACCTACCATCAGGCACAATCCTAACCTTCATAGTTTTAAGAGGGCCTTGAGAACACATTTTCTCAGTCTGGCCCACCAAGATCCCTAACTGCTATCACACACATCTGTCACTGCCTACACCAGGGCCCTCACAGCTACTTCTCTGTATATAGATGTACTGTCAGGGTGGCAACTTTTTTGTAAACCACCTCCTATTTATGTAACATGGCTGGACCATTGTAAACCTAGCACTTCTTACCCTTCATCTCACCCATACACCCTAATAGATTGTAAGCTCTCGCAAGCAGGGCCCTCACACCTTGTGTCTCATCTGTCAGTACTTTTTAATGTGTAATGTCTGTACTTATACCCTCTTAATTGTAAAGTGCAGCGGAATATGTTGGCACTATATAAATAAAGATTATTATTATCTTGGATCCCTGTAGAGCACAGGTGTCAAACTGCCGGCCCTCCAGCTGTTGGGAAACTACAACTCCCATCATGCATTTGTATAATCTATAACAGTGGGCATGATGGGAGTTGTAGTTTCCCAACAGCTGGAGGGCCGGCAGTTTGACACCCCTGCTGTAGAGGGAGGAAATGTGCTCTGCTTTAGAGGGATGTTTTCTATGTTCTGCAAAAAAATCTGGAATATTGCAAATAAAGCCAAATAAACATGTTGCCAGCTTCACTCTACTGGGAGCCAATTCAATTTTTGTCCAAAAAACTTAATATATGGAGGGAACACGGTTTACAAACATGGCCGAGCTCTTTGTTTGATGGTACAAGATGTTCCAATTTCATACAAATCAGCGGTTGTTTTTTCCATCCCTGCCACTCTACGTCATTGGCAGCACCTACCCCTTCCTTGGCACTCTGGAACCTTTTGCACCCGCTTCTCTTTCGTTCCAGTCTCAGCGTGTGGACGGCTTGCTATTGCTGAAAGCAGTAAAGTGCTAGACGATCTGTACCTTGCTGAGGACTGGTCAGGTGATAGCAATGCTCTTGCCCATCCAGCAATTTGTAAAACCAACCACATGCAGCATGTACACGTGCCCCGTATGGGAAGGAAGATCTGCCCCCTAATAGGAACATCTGGCAGCTCATACTGCCTCCATATTATTAGGCGCCGGGCATGCCTTTGTAACCGTCGCCTGTACAATGACCGCTGGTTCACACGGGTGATAACCAAACTTTTAACGGAAAGAAAGTCAACAAGCAGTCACATGTAAGTAATAGGATGCAAGACTCAAAAGCAAGAGTAGCACTCATTTACGGATGACAGACAGCAAGATGAACCATAACAAAGGCATGGATGGAGATAGAAGGGTAAATTAAATCCAGAAGCAAAACACCAAAAAATACCCGACCCTAAAAACTAGCTTCCCTAACCTGTCCCTATGTGACGGCTGGGTAGTGGATCCGCCGGACCACCGCAAGCGATGATAGTTAAGCCACGCCAGGGAACGGAATCTAAGTAGGTCCCGGTTTTCACCAGAGCCGCGGGATGGACTTGCTGCGGCGTGAGGCTACCAGGTCGTCCCCCCTGACGTGACTTGCTTGCGATGGTGGCCAAGGTGCAGCGAGGTACAGAATCGTAGTCCGAGAATCGTAGTCGTGGGCAGGCAGAAGGTCAGGGCAGGCGGCAATGGTTCGTGGTCGTGGGCAGGCAGGAAGGTCAGGGCAGGCGGCAGAGGGTCGGAGTCGGGAAACGTAGCAAGGGGTCTGGTACACGGTAAAGCGAGAATATACTTAGGGAACGCTTTCTCTAAGGCTCGGGACAACATAGATCCAGCAGGGAAGTGACGTGGATGCAAAACCTATATAGGGGCAGCGCCCGGCAATTACCCAATTACCCAATTACCGGCGCACTGTCCCTTTAAATTTACAAGGACGAGCGTGCGCGCGCGCTAGGGGGCGCGCATGCGCATTCTGGCCGACTGGGGACGAAGACCGGACGGGAGCGAGACCTGGTGAGTGGATGGGACGGGTGCGACCACGGCCGGCAGTGCGGCACGCGGCGCCACCCGTCCCCGCCGGGGACCCCTCATGGGGAACGCGTGTGCGACCCATTACACCCTAGCGGTGGCCCTAAAACCAGACCCCCCCAACCCTATTTTGAGGATACCCATATCAATGTCCCTCAGCAATGCTGACCCTAACCGAAACTGAACAGAGCTACCAAAGAGAACTCCGGAATAGAACACACTAAAAAACTGACATGGGGCAGAACAGAAGCAGCCAGAGAAGCAGGACTCTAATAACTGGGAACAGAAAACCAACTAAAACAGGACCGAATGCTAGAAAGTGAATGCAATAAGCTCATAAGACACAAGCTCTCAGCTAACAGTATACTCTGCACCAGCTGCCCAATGAAACTCAGCTTTATAGAGTGCAAGCAACCAACCAGTCCCTACCATCAAGCTCACATGTGCTGCTTTGCCAGCAGGGGTGTAACTAGAATTCGTATGGCCCTGTAGCAAAATGAGATGGAGCACCACAACCTAACAATAATAAACTTAAAAAGCAGCAACCGGTATTTGGTCTTTGGTGGGAACGCACCCTTAGACTGAAAAACAGATGAATCAACACTGGGGCCCCTTTAAGTTATGTTCACATGGCTTATTTAGCGGAGTATTCTGGCGTGCATTTTGGCGTGTATTGCACTTTATATGCGGTAAAATGCTCGCCGCAATTACTGTAATTCATAGCTCTCATAGAGAGCTATGGATTACGTGTCGTCTCCCCACGCGTACAATACTATCGTGGAGAATTGACATGTCAATTGTTCGCGCCGCTGACAATGCATGTCTATGGGGCCCACCGTGCTTTAGAATTACGTGCTGATCAGCGCATGCTTCCAAAACACCCGGCGTATTGCGGCGCGTTCTATACGTGCCGCAATAATCCATGTGAACATAGCCTTACAGTCCTTCTCTGAACATAAGGACTACTGGCCACCCAGCTATGCTGGGAACGGCCACATTCATGGGTCGAAAAGACCACAAGGGTGAGCGGACACTGCGGAAAATCATCAAGTAAATCTGCACATTAAAATCTGTAACAGATTGTGCAGATTTTGGTGCATATTTTACCCCATTCAATAGTTTAAAATCCGCAGTACATCTGGGATAGACATTAACAAGCTGCAAGCATAAAATTCTGCAGGTCAGGTTTTGTATGGAAAATATCCACCACAGACATATGGGACTTGTAAAATTCCATCCACGTGGGAAACTATAATTGACTGTGGATTTTCTGTGCACAAATCTGCATGGAAAATCCACAACAAATCAGTCCCATCTGCATTCACTCTAAAAGGGTCAGCAGCGCTGAGTTAGCACTGTGGTACCTCCATCCTCAGGATCAGAGTCCTCCAAGGATTATGAGGTGTTGGAACATCCTTTGCATTCATGCATTTATAAGATGGGAATTACCCTCTAAATCTGCTGTGGAGTTTATACTGTTTTATTCCCCATCATGAACATACGCTGGGTCTTAGGTCCTACACATTGGCCCGTGCACACTGGATCCTATAGCGCCTAAGGCTGTAGAGGTCTCTTGTCTGTGGTTTCTCCACATCAGTCTCTGCTCCTTTTATTTATGTCACACGTTCGTTAACGTACATTAGATTCCTCCACACCTTATCAAACACCTCCCTCACATGACAATGGCACAGGAAAACAGGCAAGGTCTAAAAATACACTCGTGCTATACACCCTCAGCACGCAGAAGATTGTACATTGCTTTAAAGGGGATTGATCGGCAGAAAGACTGAGGGGGATTTCCAGGAAGAACCTATTACAATGTATTGATATATGATGTCTTCTTATGTGGGCAATGTCACCAGTATAAGATAGGGACAGTGGAAATGAACATCTTCTACACTGATCCCTCAGGTTACAATATTTCCATCATACAATGGTCTTTTCTAGGACACTGGATTGTGAAACCACACTCACCATACAATGTCCCAGACACTGCTGATCTAGGGCAGAGGTGATTGATGGAAGATACGACCAATTATCATGAACATTTTACTTGTAACACCTCTATATTAGTGCTTGCAGTGATGGGCGGTCTAGTAGCTCCTCTCTACAGTACAGTGCGGTACTACATGTCCTGTACTGCTCTTACATGTATTAGTGAGGTGCATGCAGTGATTGGCGGTCTATAGCGCCTCTCTACAGCACAGTGTGGTACTACATGTCCTGTACTGCTCTGACATGTATTAGTGAGGTGCATGCAGTGATTGGCAATCTATAGCTCCTCTCTACAGTACAGTGCGGAACTACATGTCCTTTACTGCTCTTACATGTATTAGTGAGGTGCATGCAGTGATTGGCGGTCTAGTAGCTCCTCTCTACAGTACAGTGCGGTACTACATGTCCTGTACTGCTCTGACATGTATTAGTGAGGTGCATGCAGTGATTGGCAGTCTATAGCCCCTCCCTACAGTACAGTGCGGTACTACATGTCCTATACTGCTCTTACATGTATTAGTGAGGTGCATGCAGTGATTGGCGGTCTATAGCACCTCTCTACAGTACAGTGCGGTACTACATGTCCTGTACAGCTCTTACATGTATTAGTGAGGTGCATGCAGTGATTGGCGGTCTATAGCGTCTCTCTACAGTACAGTGCGGTACTACATGTCCTGGACTGCTCTTACATGTATTAGTGAGGTGTATGCAGTGATTGGTGGTCTATAGCGCCTCTCTTCAGAACAGTGTGGTACTATATGTCCTGTACTGCTTTTACATGTATTAGTGAGGTGTATGCAGTGATTGGAGGTCTTGTAGCTCCTCTCTACAGTACAGTGCGGTACTACATTTCCTGTACTGCTCTTACATGTATTAGTGAATTCCCTTCAGTGAATGGTGGTCTATAGCGCCTCTACAGTATAGTGCGGTACTACATGTCCTGTACTGCTCTTACATGTATTAGTGAGGTGCATACGGTGAATGGCAGTCTATAGCGCATCTCTACAGTACAGTGCGGTATTATGTCCTATACTGCTCTTTCATGTATTAGTGAGGTACATGCAGTGATTGGCGGTCTAGTAGTGCCTCCCTACATTACAGTGAGGTGCTGCATGTCCTGTACTGCTCTTATATATGCCAGGATGAGCGCCTCCTCTGGGCACCAGGTGAGGGCCCCATGTTGTTTTCTTTGTATATAAAGTACATGACCAAAAGAAGCTCCTGTCATCATAGAAAGTGATTTCCAGCTTCCAGCTGCTCTCTCTGATATGATAGGTAGAGATTTGCTTTATCTGCATATATTATCTGCTTAATCTCCATTTTGCATTATGTTTGCAACATTTTGGGGTTTCGGGACCAATTACCAGTCTTCCATAGATTCATGGTTTCAACATCCAATGGTCATCCCACAATAAACTATCATTGAATGTTGAGGGACCACTCGTAGATGGAGGAAAGGGTCAAATACCACAATCCTGGTTTAAAAACCTGCAACCATATTTCATCCAAATATTCATCCAAAGCTGTTCCCGACTGGAAACCCATAAAAGATGCAAAGAAGAACCACAAGTCTGCGACCTACAACATGGACATGTCCCCAGCAGGACCTTCTTACCTTGTCGTCCTTCACTTGGCTTGGGCTGAACTTCTTCCACACATTCTGCAGGAAACCATCCAATATGTCCCCGGGCATTTCCTTCCCAGAATCCTCCTTCTCCAATGCTTAAAACTGCAAAGAGATCAAAAACATCAAGTTTTAATTATTGCTAAACCCATCTTTATTTGATTGTACAAAAGGTGGTGCAACAACTTGCAAAATGAAACTGCAAATTGTAGAAGGCAGAGGAAATACTGGTACGACTCCTTAAGAGACACCCACATATAGTGATTGACAGTTTTCTCCATATCAGTGTGTATACAAAGCAAATGGTCAATCACTGTATATGGGTGGGGTAAGCAGGACTTAAACTTTTTGTTTAATGATTTACTTAGTTTGTCACTCAAAAATCCTGCTTTCAATTATACAACCCTATATATCACAGAGCTCAGCTTCTCTCCTCTATCATATAACCCTATATATCAAAGAGCTTAGCTTCTCTCCCTCTATCATATAACCCTATATATCAGAGCTCAGCTTCTCTCCTCTATCATATAACCCTATATATCACAGAGCTCAGCTTCTCTCCTCTATCATATAACCCTATATATCACAGAGCTCAGCTTCTCTCCCTCTATCATATAACCCTATATATCACAGAGCTCAGCTTCTCTCATCTATCATATAACCCTATATATCACAGAGCTCAGCTTCTCTCCTCTATCATATAACCCTATATTTCACAGAGCTCAGCTTCTCTCCTCTATCATATAACCCTATATATCACAGAGCTCAGCTTCTCTCCCTCTATCATATAACCCTATATATCACAGAGCTCAGTTTCCCTCTCATCTATCATATAACCATATATATCACAGAGCTCAGCTTCTCTCCTCTGTCATATAACCCTATAATCACAGAGCTCAGCTTCTCTCCTTTCTCTATAACCCTTTTATACCCAAAAGAGCTCAGCTTCTCTCCTCTATCATATAACCCTATATATCACAGAGCTCAGCTTCTTCATCTACATATAACCCTAAATATCAGAGCTCAGCTTCTCTCCTCTATCATATAACCCTATATATCACAGAGCACAGCTCCTCTCCTCTACCATATAACCCTACATATAACAGAGCTAAGCTTCTCTCCTCGATAATAAAACCCTATATATCACAGAGCTCAGCTTCTCTCCCTCTATCATATAACCCTATATATCACAGGACTCCACTTCTCTCCTCTATCATATAACCCTATATATCACAGAGTTAAAGCTTCTCTCCCTTTTGTCATATAACCCTATATTATCACAGAGCTCAGCTCCTCTCCTCAAATCGTAAACCCTATATATCACAGAGCTCCTCTATCATATAACCCTATATATCACAGAGCTCAGCTTCTCTCCCTCTATCATATAACCCTATATATCACAGAGCTCAGCTCCTCTCCTCTATCGTATAACCCTATATATCACAGAGCTCCTCTATCATATAACCATATATATCACAGAGCTCCTCTCCTCTATCATATCCCTATATATCACAGAGCTCAGCTTCTCTCATCTATCATATAACCCTATATATCACAGAGCTCAGCTCCTCTCCCTCTATCATATAACCCTATATATCACAGAGCTCAGCTTCTCTCTATCATATAACCCTATATATCACAGAGCTCAGCTTCTCTCATCTATCATATAACCCTATATATCACAGAGCTCAGCTTCTCTCCCCCTATCATATAACCCTATATATCACAGAGCTCAGCTTCTCTCCTCTATCATATAACCCTATATATCACAGAGCTCAGCTTCTCTCCCTCTATCATATAACCTTATATATCACAGAGCTCAGCTTCCCTTCATCTATCATAAAACCCTATATATCACAGAGCTCAGAGTCTCTCCTCTGTCATATAACCCTATATATCACAGAGCTCAGCTTCTCTCCTCTCTCATATAACCCTATGTATCACAGAGCTTAGCTTCTCTCCACTATCACATAACCCTATATAATAGAAACCGTGGCTACAAGTATTTTGTTCATCCGAAGGATTCCAGCGCTCTAATATTAGCTATAACAGCTCAATTGAGCATACGCACTATACCCCGATTTTATTCAAAAGGTATATTTATTGTGCACATTATACTAAAAATACATAAAACAATAAACACAAATAAAAATATATGATAATCCCTAAAAAAAATCACGCGTTTCGCGCACCCCTAGTGCGCTTCATCAGGAGTGATGACCTTATAGACTCATGTCTTATTTATCTTAAACTCTTGTAGTAATGGACCAACCTACTCCAAATCCCTGTTCTCCTCCCCCTTCCATGATCACGTTAACCCCCTCAAATATATACATTATATGCTGCATAACATCATGTTTTGCAAAATTGCAGTACCAAATTCTACATTATTTTACCCCATTTCGCCAGAAAACTTAAATACCTTAGTCTGTAATTCAAACGTGGGTGCGGAGACGCTGGTTCCCGTCTCCGTAAAACATGGGCGGAAGTGCGTCATCGTCACAGGATACTTCCGCCCACCCCTTTTCTGTGCTCCTATTTGCGCCTATTGCGCATGCTCCAACGGTTTTGTGTTGGGCGGGAAATACGTTCTCATTTCAATACGCTTCCGCCCACACTGGCTTTACTCTCATTAAGATTTATTGCGCATGCTCGTTGCATTGCGCACCCGTCGGGCGTTTCCGTAGCTCCTTACTGTAATCACACTTGCGACCCTAGCACCATCCATCTACTTACTGGAGGGGATATTTACTGTTATATTGGTGGAATCCCACTCCTTATGAAATTTTGTATGCCTTCTACAAGAACCCCCTATCATCACAAATGGGCTTATTATTATTAAATTAGTTATACAGATCCCAAAACCGCACTCCTTCCATCAACTATACTGGGGTGTATACCTATTAATTACAAGGACATGTACGCCTATTATTAATATTAATATACTACTTCCTGTACCTCATTTAGGCCATATGGGTTTAGAGTATTCAATTTGAAGATCCAAAATGTTTCTTTATTTATAAGGGCTTGCAATCTATTAGGGACATTCTCGTGTATATAATCTATAGGTTGTAATTTTAGATGGTATTCATTGTCCCTATGTATTTCCTGAATGTGTCTAGGTAAACTGTACAGTCTATTCCCTCTTTTTATACTGTAACGATGATTGTTCATTCTTTGCGACAGTTTTGTGGAAGTTCTTCCTATATATTGTTTCCCACAATCGCATGTGATCAAATAGATCACAAAGCTGGAGTTGCAAGACAACCTATGCTTAATTTTATATGATTCTTTTGTGGCTGTAGAACAAAAAGTATCCCCCACCTGAATCATATCGCAGCATTTACAGATGGGGAAGCCACATGGGAATGCACCTTTTTGATTATCTTCATTTTCTTCTTTTAGATCTCCAGACTCAATATTATGTGGCCTTTGGCGTGATGGTGCTATACTGTTCTTTAAAGTCCCTGCTCTCCGATAGGTCATTCTTGGTCGTGTGTCTAGATGAGGTTTTAATACTGGATCTGATAGAAGGATATCCCAATGTTTTAACAATATCCCATATAGATCTTTGTGTTGGGACGAATAGGTCGTGATGAAATTATTTTTATAGAGTTTAATATTATCCTTTCGTTTCTGGATGACACAATCCTTTTGTGTCATCATGAGTGCTTTCGCATTCGCACTCTGAACTAAATTCCTCGGGTAACCTTTCTGAATAAACCTTTCCTCCAAAATTGCTGCTTGGTCTTTATATACCTCATCAGAAGTGCAGGTTTTCCGTACCCTCCGGAATTGTCCGAAGGGCACGTTACGTGTCCATTTTCCATAATGACTACTAGTAAAGTGCACGTAATTATTGGAGTCAACTGGTTTAAAATAAGTTTTAGACAAAATACTTTCTTTTTCGCAATATAAGAAAAGATCTAAAAATTGGATTTCCTTTGAATTTATATTTGATGTAAATGTGATCCCCCAAGAATTTCGAGTTTAAAAATCTTAAAAATCCGTCGGCCTCCTCTTTAGTTCCACTCCATATAAAAATAAGGTCATCGATAAATCTTTTAAAATAAATAATATCAGAACGGAATCTGTTAAAATCTGAATGGATAAAAATCTCCTCAAAGAAACCCATAAACAGGTTGGCCAGCGATGGGGCAACTCGGGTCCCCATCGCTGTACCAACCTGTGATGGTAATGGAGATCATCGTATTTAAAATAATTGTTTTTTAAAATAATTTCCAGACCCTTTAATATAAAATTTTTCTTTTCGTCATTAACAAAACTGTCATTTTCTAAAAATGACCCAACAGCCTGTATCCCCAAATCGTGTCTTATATTGGAGTAAAGTGCTGTAATATCCCCAGTATTACACAGTTGTAGGAGAAGAGGTACATACAGAACTTCAAGAAAATTTTTTAAACTTTTTAAATAGACATATGGAGATAGGGACTATTAATTCAAAAGAAAAAAAGTGCCCTTTTTATCAAAAAACCTACGACTCCTTTCTTCTATCACCTTCCAAAGGTTCATAAAGATCTAAATAACCCCCCTGGAAGACCTATTGTCTCGGGAATTGATTCGACGCTGTCAAATTTATCGAGATATATAGACGTATTATTACAACCATATGTAGTCCAGTTGAAAAGTCACTTGAAGGACTCAGATCAGGTCATCAGGGAGTTAGTTGGAATGAAATGGGAGGAGTCATATTTTTTTATAACTATGGATATTACAGCACTTTACTCCAATATACGACACGACTTGGGGATACAGGCTGTTGGGTCATTTTTAGAAAATGACAGTTTTGTTGATGACGGAAAGAAAAATTTTATATTAGAGGGTCTGGAAATTATTTTAAAAAACAATTATTTTAAATACGATGATCTCCACTACCATCAGCAGGTTGGTACAGCGATGGGGACCCGAGTTGCCCCATCGCTGGCCAACCTGTTTATGGGTTTCTTTGAGGAGATTTTTATCCATTCAAAATTAACAGATTCCATTCTAATATTATTTATTTTAAAAGTTTTACGATGCCCTTATTTTTATATGGAGTGGAACTAAAGGGGGGAAGGCGACGGATTTTTAAGTTTTTTTAAACTCGAATTCTTGGGGGATCACATTTACATCAAATATAAATTCAAAGGAAATCCAATTTTTAGATCTTTTATTATATTGCGAAAAAGAAAGTATTTTGTCTAAAACTTATTTTAAACCAGTTGACTCCAATAATTACGTGCACTTTACTAGTATCATTATGGAAAATGGACACGTAACGTGCCCTTCGGACATTCCGGAGGGTACGGAAAAACTGCACTTCCTGATGGGGTTTATATAAAGGGACCAAGCAAGCAATTTTGGAGGGAAAGGTTTTTATTCAGAAGGTTACCCGAGGAATTTAGTTCAGAGTGCGAATGCGAAAGCACTCATGATGACACAAAGGATTGTGTCACCCAAAGAAACGAAAGGATTATATTAAACTCTATAAAATAATTTCATCACGACCTATTCGTCCAAACACAAAGATCTATATGGGATATTGTTAAAACATTGGGATACCCTTTTTATCAGATCCAGTATTAAACCTCATCTAGGCACACGACCAGAATGACTATCGGAGAGCAGGGACTTTAAAGAACAGTATTTGCACCCTCACGCCAAAGGCCACATAATATTGAGTCTGGAGATCTAAAAGAAGAAAATGAAGATAATCAAAAAAGGTGCATTCCCATGTGGCGTCCCCATCTGTAAATGCTGCGATATGATTCAGGTGGGGGATACTTTTTGTTCCACAGCCACAAAAGAATCATATAAAATGAAGCATAGGTTGTCTTGTAACTCCAGTTTTGTGATCTATTTGATCAACATGCGATTGTGGGAAACAAATATATAGGAAGAACTTCCACAAAACGTCGCAAAAGAATGAAAAAATCATCGTTAATATAAAAAGAGGGAAAAGACTGTACAGTTTACCTAGGACCAAAATTCAGGAAATACATTTGGGCAATGAATACCATCTAAAATTACAACCTATAGATTATATAACGAGAATGCCCTATAGATTGCATGCCCTTATAAATAAGAAACATTTTGGATTTCAAATTGAATACTCTTAAACCCCTTGGCCTAAAAAGAGGTACAGGAAGTTAGTATATTTAATATTAATAATAGGCGTACATGTCCTTGCAATTAATAGGTATACACCCCAGTATTGTTGATGGAAGGGAGGGGTGCGGTTTTGGGATCTGTATAATAATTTAATAATAATGAGCCCATTTGTGATGATTTGGGGGTTCTTGTAAAGGCATACAAAATGTAATAAGGAGTGGGATTCCACCAATATAAAAAGTAAATTTTCCCCTCCAGTAAGTAGATGGAGGGTGCTTGGGTCGCAAGTGTGATTACAGTAAGGAGCTACGGGGAAAAGCCCGACGGCCGAGGGGCGCAATGCACCCCAGCATGCGCAATAAAACTTAATGAGAGTAAAGCCAGTGCGGGCGGAAGCGTACTGAAACGAGAACGTACTTCCGCCGAGCACACACCGTGGAGCATGCGCAATAGGCGCAAATAGGAGCACAGCAAGTGTGGGCGGAAGTATCCTGTGACGATGACGACTTCCGCCCATGATTACGGAGAGGGAACCGCGCCCCGCCCCCACGTTTGAATTCAGAGTAAGGTTTTTAAATTTTTCCTGGGAAATTGTAAAAAAATTTTAAAATTTTGGGTACTGCAATATGCTAACATGATGTATCGCATATAATGTATTATTTTGGGTGTAACGGATCATGGAGGGGAGGAGAAAGGTTTTTGGAGTAGGTTGGTCCATTACTAAAAGGTTTAGTATAAAAAGAATAGTCATAAGGTCATCACTCCTGTGAAGCGCATAGGGGTTGCGCGAAACGCTTGGTTTTTAGGGTTATTTAGATATTTTTTTTGGTTTATTGTTTTATGTTTTTTAGTATAATGTGCACAATAAAATACCTTTTGAAACAGGGGGGTTTAGGGCGTATTGCTCAATCGAGCTGTTATAGCTAAATTAAGCGTGGAACCCCTTCGGGGGAACAGTACTTGTAGCAGGTACATTTTTTTAAAACCTTTGGATCTCCTTTTTGCGAAGGGAAAAATGGATCGAAGTGGGCCCGCAGCTCTAAAAAATGGTATTGTTTTTCAAAAGATTGTACCATTTTTAGAGACAATTGCTCAGGGGCAGTTTTTACTTTTTACTCTAAATTTGTTCTCTTTTACCTATTTTTGTGGCCTTTGGTTCCCCCCTCCCCCTTGTCTTTTCCATTTCTGAGGTTGACTGCACAAGAAAGTACCAAAAATAACCCTATTTTAATCACAGGATCAGCTTCTCTCCCTTTAAAAATTAAACCCCAAGATCACAGAGTCAGCTTCTTTCTTTTATATAACCCTATTATAAGAGCCGCTTCTTCCTCTATCTACATATAAAACCCCAATATCACAGAGTCAGCTTCTCTCATCATCATTTAAACCCTATATATCACAGGCCATTCTTTATCTACATAAACCCCTTAAATCACAGACTCAGTTCTCCCCTATCATTTAACCCATAAATTTCCCGAGCTCACTTCTCTTTCCCTATCATATAACCCTATATTACAGAGCTCAACTCCCCTCCCCTTTCCATATAACAATATTCACAGAGCTCAGCTTCTTCCTCTATCATATAAAACCCCATATATAAAAGAGCTCACTCCTCTCCCCTATCTATAACCCTATATATCACGGCCGCTTCTCTCCTCTATCATATAACCCTTATACCAGAGTCGCATTCTTCTCTATCATATAACTCTAATTTTTCACAGAGCTAGCTTCTTCCTCTAAAATTTCCCCATTAAACAAGGCTCGCTTCTTCCCCCCATAATTTTAACCCCATATATCCAGAGCTCAGCTTCTCTCCCCAACAAAAAAACCCATAAATCAAGAGCTCCTTCCCCTTTTTTTAAAACCTAAAATTCACAAGTCCTTCCTCATCAATAACCCCTTTTTAAAAACCCGAGCTCAGCTTTCTCCTCGAAAATTGCTCTCATAAAGGGTGCATAACCACCTTTCGGTCCCTTTTTAAGGGTTTGGCAACACCCCTTTGTTGAACATGCGTCCCTTCTAAAGATCGCTCTGTGAATTGGAGAGTTTGCCTTTAATGAAAAGTTCCATTTTGCCCCCAAATTGCTTTGACTATGGTTAATGTTTGCGTTCTGATTTTACCACTGTGACATTACAATAGAAGGGAAAAAAAATCTCTCCTTGAGGAGAGGGACCAATAAATTGGTCGGGGTAAAAAAAAAGGCAAACCAATTTTAACCCGACATAAGTCACACATTGAATAAATGAATGATAAAATTATTGCTGCAGTCATTGTAAAGCTGGACCCTTACGTGAGCTGGAAAATTCACACAATTCACTTTGTAGACACAAGTCCTGATTAACATGAAGATGATGTAAAACCCTCATTTATTCAGGACATTTAATGATCAAAATCCAAACCGTTAAATTGAAATCATTAGATTGGATGGATCATGACGCGCTTTGCACGCACAGATTGTAGCATGCAAGCTGCACATAGACTGGCTTGGATACATGGTATGTACTAACACACATCCAAATTGAATGGTAATTAAAAGTCACTTTTAGATATAGCAATTAAGAAGGAGCTGGAGTGTGCTATACATCCGATCTCCACGCTAATTAATAGCAGTGTCTGTGCTGTACACATAATGTGAAACACATCCACAAAGGGCACTAATTTAGGAATTGATGACCATGGCCATATGCAAAAGTATAAACTAATGCTAGAAGGTTTACAGGGTATTCAGGTAAAAAGCAGTAATGCCCTACCCGCTATATAGGTGATGAAGGCTTGATCTGTGGGACTGCCAATGATCGCCATACTAGGCTCCCCAGAGCCACAAGACTGAATGGAGCAAGGTCAAGCATTCTCATCAGTACCATGAATGGAGTGATAGGGCTCATATTCGACTGCTCTTCCAATCAAACTCATAGTAGCTGCTGTATTGCGGCTCCGGTGGAGCAGGTTCCCCTCTTTTGGTGATCAATTGCTCTCCCAGCTCTCAGACCCCAACAATCTAGTATTTATCACCTATCCAGTGGTTACTGGAATCAGGGCTGTGGAGTCGGAGTCGGTGCCTATTTTGCAGAAGTCGGAGTTGTCATAAAATGGACCGACCCTCAAAATATATAATAAGTTGGTCCAGTTAGTTCGATGCAAAGAGCAAGAGGAATTGGGTCCGGCCAGTGCTACTGCTCCCATATCTTCAGCCTCATCACATGAGGAGTGTAATTGATGACATGGAGCAGGCAAAGCGCTGCCACAGGGGAAAAGATTCCGCTCCCAGGGCAAACAGATTTCAGCAACATTTTTCACCTGCTTTCAAAGAAGTAGACGATCAACCATTCATCAACACTGACTGTGGCTGAGGCAATTCCTTTATACCCTGACATTGTTAGAGATGTTGCCCCTGTGGTCACCGCTTTGCCCCCAACCCAAGTTAGTGTAGAGAGGCCGTTCTCTAGCCTGGAAATCATGAGATCAGACGTGAGGTCATGTATGCAGGATCTGATGGAGTCAATACTATTTCTCAGAACAAATTCAGAGACTCCACAAATGTTTTTGTGTTCTAAAGTTGTATCCAATAAATATATTTTACACTGACAAGCAAAATGGTAACAATGTTTTGAACTTGTGACTTTAAGGCTCCATATCTCACCATCTGCTACAGCTACTATAGTTTTATATACAGTTATCTTAAACATGCGCCGTGTATGAGGGAGTCAGGAGTCGGAGTCGGGAGTCGGAGGTTTGGGAAATTGAGGAGTCGGAGTCGGGCTTTGGCTTGCCGACTCCACAGCCCTGACTGGAATAGACTGTGTCTACATGGGTGTTGTAGAGACCATTAACCAATGCTTTAATAGTGCATTAACCACATCCTGCTGCAACCTATTTTTTCTTTTGACGTGTTCCTTTTCTTCTCCAAGAGCCATAACTTTTTCATTTTTCCGTCTAGATAGTTGTATGAGGGCTTGTTTCTTGCAGAACAAAATCTATTTTTTAATGGTGCCATTGACTGTAACATATAATAAACTGAGAAACTAAAACAAAATTCTAAATAGGGTGGAAGTTAAAAAACAAAACAAAAAAAAAACATAATTGTGCCGTGTTTGTGGGGGTTTTGTTTTTATGACATTCACTTCTCAGCATAAACTATGTGTTATCTGTATTCTGCAGGTCGGTACGATTCCAGTAATACCACATGTGTAGAGTTTTTGTTATGTTTTAGTACTATTTAAACAAAAAAAATAATTCTCTATTTTTTAAATTTGTGTTGCCTGAAGCAGGAAGTAATAGGAGCAGTAATATGGCAGCCATGAAAGCCTTCATTAGGTCTAGAGTCTAGAGTCTAGAGGGTTAAACGGCAGGGGCTAGAGCCGGCTGCAACCACTGCTGTAATAAACAGCTGGCACCCGCCACCTATGGAGTGAGCTCAGTGAGTGAGGCCGCTTTATAGCTCCTTCCCGGTATTATGACATACCCGTACATCAAATGTCAGCAAGGGGTTATGAGACTCCATTGCCAATTCCATCAAAAAGTTTGGACAAAATGGCACAGTATTTAGTCCGCCTTTGTCCGGATCCATGGCTGAAACCCGTACCTCTAAACTTTATGGATGGTCAAAGAGGGACACAGAGTTCATTGAGAGAAATATATATATTTTCTACTATACATGTGTGCATCTCCATACAACTTTATTCAGCAACTGACAGGCAGTGACACAGCTTTGATAGCCCTACACAGGCCCCCTAGTCATCCTTCAATGGTCCTTAAAGTACAACCATAATGTTGATGTGCCCTTTGGTGAAAAGGAGTTTGACACCCCTGGTCTACATTATAGCAAACATTATAATGTAGACACCCCTGGTCTACATTATAGCAAACAGCTGGGTCTACAGGCCAATAATGAGAGAGAGACAGAGAGAGAGAGAGAGCGTGAGAGATCAAGAGAGCGAGCAAGAAAGATCGAGAGTGAGCCAGAAACCGAGAGCGCGAGCAAGAGAGACCGAGAGAAAGTGAGCAAGAGAAAGAGAGCAAGAGGGACAGAGATAGAGCGAGAGAGACCAAGAGAGTGAGCAAGAGAGACCAAGAGAGTGAGCAAGAGAGACCAAGAGAGTGAGCAAGAGAGACCAAGAGAGTGAGCAAGAGAGACCAAGAGTGAGCCAGAAACCAAGAGCAAGAGAGAGCAAGAGAGACCGAGAGAAAGTAAGCAAGAGAAAGAGAGCAAGAGAGACATAGAGAGCGAGAGAGATCAAGAGAGCGAGCAAGAGAGACCAAGAGAGTGAGAAAGAGAGACCAAGAGAGTGAGCAAGAGAGACCAAGAGAGTGAGCAAGAGAGACCAAGATTGAGCCAGAAACCAAGAGAGAGAGCAAGAGAGACCAAGAGAGTGAGCAAGAGAGATCGAGAATGAGCCAGAAACCCAGAGCGTGAGCAAGAGAGATAGAGAGAAAGTGAGTGAGAGAAAGAGAGCAAGAGAGACAGAAAGAGAGAGCGAGAGAGATCAAGAGTGAGTCAGAAACCAAGAGCGCGAGCAAGAGAGACCAAGAGAGTGAGCAAGAGAGACCAAGAGAGTGAGCAAGAGAGATCGAGAATGAGCCAGAAACCCAGATCGTGAGCAAGAGAGATAGAGAGAAAGTGAGTGAGAGAGAGACAGCAAGAGAGACAGAGAGAGAGAGAGCGAGAGAGATCAAGAGTGAGCCAGAAACCAAGAGAGCAAGCAAGAGAAACCAAGAGAGTGAGCAAGAGAAACCCAGAGAGTGAGCAAGCGAGACCAAGCGTGGGATCACGAGAGAACGAGATTGAGCCAGATACCCAGACCGTGAGCAAGAGAGAAAGTGAGTGAGAGAAAGAGAGCAAGAGAGACAGAGAGAGAGAGCGAGAGAGATCAAGAGAGTGAGCAAGAGAGATCGAGACTGAGCCAGAAACCGAGAGCGCGAGCAAGAGAGACCAAGAGCGCGAGCAAGAGAGACCAAGAGAGTGAGCAAGAGAGATCGAGAGTGAGCCACAAAGCGAGAGCGAGAGCAAGAGAGACCGAGAGAAAGTGAGCAAGAGAAAGAGAGCAAGGGGGACAGAGAGAGGGCGAGAGAGATTAAGAGAGCAAGCAAGAGAGAAAGAGAGAGACCAAGATAGTGAGCGAGAGAGATCGAGAGGGAGGGAACTAGAAAGACCAACAGAGCGAGAGAGACTGAGAGAGCAAGAAAACTATCAGAGCGGAAGATGCAGAGTCGTGCTTCCAATGACTTTATCTTTAAGGGTAGTGCCTAGACTGCATCCAATTGTAGCAAACCCTCAGCTGTAAGGGGCTCTTCCAATGGATTTTGATGTGGATGAAGGCATCCTCATGGGAATCTTTGGCAGGCTGAAATCAATTTGCCTTCCCTACTGTGGAGATTACAGGTCTTACTGTTCCCTGGTTGGGAAATCCTGCTCTTGATGCAACCATGAAAAGATTGCATTTTCTGACAGCAAGCAGAGATCTGGGACATGTTTGAAAAATAAAGTTGCAGTTCACTTTTTAAGAGGAAAAATCTTGCAGTGCATGATGCTCCTTTCTGCGGGGTGGGGGGTGTCTGGATCCACAGAGAACCCCCCACTCCTGTACTTGAAAAGGCCTAATGAGGAATATGGAGATAGGATGTAGGACGCTCCCCCTAGCAAAACACATATGTTGAAACAACTGTTAAGAGGCCTAATGAGCCTCATGTATCAGGGAGCTGCCCTCAGCCGTTTCCACGTTCCAGATGTTCTCATTTTCGGGCGGGTGAGATAATAGAAGCCGAAACCTTCATCTGCAACCCTGAGACCTATTACTGTTTGCTAAGTACGAGCGGTAAGGTCCATCCTTCATTATTAGAACATGGACCAAGTTTCTTCTTCTTAGCACAAACATTCCCCGCCATGTAGGATCTGGCGCACGGCCATGCAGCATGCTAATCACGACGACTAATCGCCTTCATTATCTCTGCATGGATGGCGGCTTTTCAATCAGTTCCGCCATGTTTTCCCCTTCAAACAATGGAATAATTCTATCATCTCTGTGCGATGGGAGCAGTCATTAACAATGTGATATGGAAGCTACTTATCAAATGTACGTGTTCCATATAGATCTGTGATGAAACATATACACAGTAACACATAGCAGATAAGGTTTCAAAAAGACACGTCCATCAAGTCAAACCAAAAGCCCTACAGTGTTGATGAAGAGGAAGGCAAAACCCTAATTAGCCGGAGGCCAATTGTTCCATACAAGAGAAAAAATTCCTCCCGACTCCAAATCTTGCAATTGGAATAAATCCCTGGATCGACGACTCATCTGAAGAATCTAGTTACTACAACTAGAGCCACTCTTGAACTGTCTTGTAGCCGCGAGCTCCATAGTGTCACTGCTCTTACAGTAAAGAATCACAGCCTGTAATGATGGTGAAACCACCTTTCCTTTAGCCATACAAGATGCCCTCTTGTTACAGACCCAGCTCTAAAAAGATCAGGGCAGATGCCTGTATACAGTGTCGGACTGGGGCACCTATGTCCCACAGGTAAAGTTGAGTCTAGGGGCCCCCCAGTTCAGCTGCGTCTGGGCCCACCGGTGGAATTGATTTTAGGGGCCCACTCTACAACTACTGTAATTGACTGTACCGGCCTCCTATACTCTGCTATTGCTTTTTGCCTCTCTTTCTCTGCTTTTTGCCTCTTCTGAGGATGAATATGCAGTTAAAAAACAACTCCAGATTCACCATGCTCAGTGGCCCACCGGGGGTTTGCCCTATTCACCTGGTGGGCCAGTCCGAGCCTGCCTGTATACTGTCCTTTTTAAATGTATACTGGTAGGACATGGAAATCTTGGGTATCCAGGATTGCGGGCCTCTGTTGGAGAGAACTGTCGGCCCAGTCTTGGAAAGGAATTTTTATAAAACATTAAACTTAGGCCAAGAAAGAAGTCTTGGGCAGAACTTCTGAGCTAGTGGGCACCACAACTGCTATGGGGCCCTAGATTTAAAAGGTTCCACCTGGACTTAGAAGTATGGTGAAATCAGTGATCCTATGGTGCTAGGAAGTGCTGTGTCAACATCTTTGGCTATGTTCACAGTATTTTCCAGGTCAGAATCTGCATAAAGATCGGTGGGTTCCTGATCTCATTGTCTTCATCCCCAATTCCATCTTGATGCCAAAAAAAAAGGAGTGACATATATGTAACCCCATTGAATGTACAAAGCCCTGGCATATATGGGGCTTTAAAATAAATCGTAATAAAATGTCCAACAGGATCCTGCATCAGAAAAGCAGATTATCCCCAACAGATCTAATGCATGTCCAAAATACATGGCAGAACCTGCAATGTCCAAGCTGCAAATCTGAGGGTATTTCACAGATTCCACAATGGATTTTTCAATGGATAAATCCATCATGAGTTCATAGCCCTAGATACTGTGGCCACAACCAAGAGGTTAAATACGAATAATCTTTATTTATAAGACATATTCTGCAGCACTTTACAATTTAGAGGGTATAAATATAGACAAAACCAAACACTACACAATAGTAAAGTTTTAAAAGTATAAAAAATTTAAGTGTGACATGTATAAGCCTTGTTCTCTATGTTTTATAATCAAGCGCACTCAAAATTAGGCGTGGTATAAAGTGCCTGTGGCAAATTGTAGTGCATCTGAGATTGGGTGGCGTGCTGGAGGCATCACACCACAACCGTACAAAGCTACACATTTATAGCTTCATTACGGCAAATCCAGGCGCATTACTGCTGGAACAGGTAGAGCACTTTGAAAGTGGTTGACCTGAGCCAGAACTGTCGCTTAGTAGCTATAAAGCGCTAAATCTATGACCCGCAGTAGAACAGGTTCATAGATTCAGGCTCATTCTACGCTACTAATGTGTAAAAAAAAAATAGCACCGGGGTACCAAAAATCATACATGTTGCCCCTTTTCCCATTTTACAAAAAAACAATAAAAAGTTAAACATAACTGGAATCACCTTGTCCATAAAAGTTCAAGCTAATAAAATATAACATCACTTTTCCCGTACGATGAACACTGTATACGAAGAAAAAAAATCCATTAGACAATACTGTGGGGTTTTTTTTGGGTTATTTAACCTCCCCTAAAAAAATGGGAAAAAAAGTGGTAAAAAAAATCTGTCCTGAAACGGTACCAATAAAAACTAGACTCCAGCCCGTAAAAAATGCATCATCACTCAGGTCCACAGGTGGAAATGCAAAAAAGTTATTGGTTGCAGAATATGGCCCTGCAGCGTAAATTTAAGAAATAGAAAATGTTTTTATTTTTTGTAGTAAAAAATAATGCAAACCCTACATATTTGGGATCATCGAAACCGTATCAACCTGCAGAATACAGATCACACATCATTTATACCAAAGAGTGAACCCCATAAAAATAGAACCACCAAAAACATGGCACAAGTATGTTTTGTTTTTTCACATTTAACCCCACTATATTTCGGTTTCCCATTATATTCTATAGTATAGTCAATGGCACCACCAAAAAGTACATCTTGTCCTGTAAAAAAAAAAATCCCTTATATGTGTATGTTCATTGAAAAATAAAGTTATGGCTCTTGGAAGGTGGGGAGGAAAAAAAAACAAGAGCCATATTATTATGACCGACTGTCAGGAAGAGGTTAAACCAAATCAGTGTGGTAGTAATAACTATAAATGGATTGATGAGCTCTAGGCCCTCAGTGTCCATGGTCTCTTAGGTTCTGCTATTGAAGAGCCCAAAGACCAAGGATTAATGAGCTCTAGGCCCTCAGTGTCCGTGGTCTCTTAGGTCCTGCCACTGAAGATCCCAAAGAGCAACGAAGACATCATACTGGAGAAGCACCATATAAATGGCCAACGTGTTCCTTCCTGGCACTTGCAGGAAAGGTAGGCAGTGGATTTTGGAGCAATGGGTCATGGGCCGATTTGCTTGCGGCATTGACAATGTAACGTTGAAATCTGTAATATTAATTAAAATGTTCGTTTTAGTATAAAAGTTAGATGTTTTGTGCGGAGTGGGCTGCTGCCGGGGGTCCTGAAGCAGGTTCTCTCTCAGATCCCGTCATTTTACAATGTAACTGATGGTCTGTTAATCAAACAGTACACTTCATTTCATTAATCAGCCCTAATCTGCCAAAGCCATCTGCTCAAAAAGGGAAAAAAATACACATCAAGCTTCATCTTTTCTCATTTCCTTTGCAAACCACTCATTACACAAGACAAGCAGCTCTGCATCCTACAGCAGTAGAAGTGCACCGATCAGCCATCACATTAAAATCTGTAGGTTCCCCTTGGTGCCACCAAAAGAGCATTGACCCAATGAAGTCTGGACTCCACAAGATCTCCGGAGGTGCCATGTGGTTTCTGCAGCAGACACTCTACATCCAGTGAGTTGCAGCCGCCATGAATCCGACTCAGCCTCGGACTGGGGTACCTAGGGCCCACAGGTGGCGGTTCTAGGGGCCACCAGTTGAGCTGTTTGTGGGCCCACCAGTAGAGTGTATTTTAGGGGACCACCCTACAGCTACTGTAAATGACTGTACAAGACTCCTATGCTCTGCCCCTTGTTTTTTGCCCATTTCTCTGCTTTTTGAGGAAGTATATGAAGTCAAAAGATAACTCCAGGTCTATCATGCTCTGGGGCTCTCCGAGGGTTTACCCTATTCCCTTGTGGGTGAGCCTGATCCAACTTGATTTTTACAGCTCATCCCAAAGATGTTCGATTGGACTGAGATCTGGGAATTTGGAGGACGAGTCACCACCTTATGACCCTTTGTCATGTTGCTGAACAATATTTGCAGCGTGGCTGAGGTATTATCCTGCCGAAAGAGGCCATTGCCACTAGGGGATTCCACTGCCGTGAAAGGGTGGACTTGGTCTAGACAATGTTTAGGTAGGTGGCACGTGCCACAGGAACATCCACATGATGCCAAGCAGAACATTGCCCATCACACTGTCCTCACCAGCTTGTCTTCTTCCCAAATGTAGGCTATGAGAAGTACCCCGGTAATAACCCGGAATCACATACATTCTCATGGGCTGGATCTGCTTCAGATTTAGTAGCCAGTTTATTGCGGATTTTACCATGGATTTTTCTACATCGATTTCAATGGAATAAGGCAAAATCTGCATGAAATTTTTTTTGGTGCAGATTTTGCTTTCTCCTATTAAGTTCAATGTAAAAAATCTAGAGTAAAACCTAAAATCTCCTTCAAAATCTGCACGGTGTGAACATATATAATCTGCTTTTGGGAAACTGACCTTTCTGAGGATTTCCTTTAACCCTTTATCGACACATGACATATGGGTACGTCATGGTGCCATTAAGATCCTATGACGTCCTGACACCCGGCGCTAACAGCAGGGAACAGATCCGGCTCTAATCCCTGTTGTTGAATCCATGATTGCTGCAGTGTCTAAATGAATGAGAAACAGTGCCAATCCCTTTTCCTCACTCCACTTGACACCCCTGCATCGAGATCATGGGGTGCTGATCTGTTAACATGGTGGCTGGAAGCCTAATGCAGGCTTTCATAACTGCTATGTTTAGGTCTCTATTACCCCGTGACCCAGGCAGGAACTAATAGCACCGCCATATTTGTACACCCTTCTGCATGACTTATACAACTGGGACAAAATGTTACAGTGAAAAAATAAATGTTTTAAAAGTATTAAAAAATATTAAAAGTTCAAATTATCCCTTGTTTGCCATTTTACAAACAAAAATTTAAAAATTACACATCATTGGTTTCGCCAATCTATTAAATTCTAATATCATTTTTCCTGTGCGCTGAACACCGTGGAAGGAAAGAAATTCCAAATGCCAAAATTGCACTTTTTGGTCACTTCATGATCAAAAAGTTGTACCAATAAAAGCTTCAGCCTGCAAAAAATGCCCTCTCACTCAGATCCAGAGGTGGAAGAACAAAAAAGTTATTGGTCGCAGAAAATGGCACTGCAGAGCAAAATTAAGAAATGTGAGAATTTTTGTAACGTAACGAAACCCCTACATATTTGGTATCACTGGTATCAACCTGCAGAATACAGATAACATATGGTTTATACCGAAGTTTAAACACCATAAAGACAAAACCCCTGCAAACATGGTGCAAGTAAGTTTTTTTTCACATTTCACCCCACTTAGAATTTTTGAGGAGTTTCTCAGTACATTCTATGGTATAGTCAATGTTACCATTAAAAAGTACATTATGGGCGACATTTCCCAACATGCCAACGCTAGTTTTTTTGGTCTAAATTGCGCTAAAACTGCTTCTGACGCAATATTTTGGATGTAAATTTTCGTACACCAAAACTAGGCGCATTATATGCTGGAACGACACATTGTAATGCACCTAAAAATGATGCGCTGTGTGCCTCCATAATGAAATGCGCCTATTGAGGCGCATAGCACATCATTACAAGTATATATGTGTTAGGCGCATTTCATATACTTGTAATGATAAGCTATGCGTCTCCGTGCGCGATGTGCCTCGGTAGGGGCGTTACATATTCTTCTAATGATATGCTATGTGCCCAATTTGTGCTAATCGTGTCACAAAACATATCAATTGGTAGAGTATGTAATGCCCCTATCGAGGCACATAGTATATAATTGGAAGCGTATTGGCACATCACGCACAGAGGCGCATAGCTTATCATCACAAGTATATGAAATGCGCCTAATACATACTAGTAATGCGCCTAACACATACTTGTAAAATGTGAAATGCACCTAACACATATACACTTGTAATATGTGCTATGAACCTCAATAGGCATATTTCGCTATGGAGGCGCACAGCGCATCATTTTTGGGTGCATTATGTTTACTATGCAAGGTATACCTGACGCCAGATTTTTGATAGGGTCGGACTTCCTGGCGTACTTTACACTTATTTAATGCGCCTAAAAACTGTTTTATCAGTTTTTGGAAATCTCTCCCTATTGCCCTTTAAAAAAAAAAAAAAAAAAAAGCCCTCATATATCTATGTAGATAGAAAAAAAAAAATAAAGTATGGCTCTTGAAAAGAGGGGAGGAAAAAAAACAAAGAGCCATATTATCATGACCAAGCTGCCAGGAAGGGGTTAATTGACGTGATTACGGCCGCAACAAGTAATAGCTAAAATGTCACATCTTTTATTAATCCAAAAGAAGGCATGCTAGAAAACATGTAAACTTGCTCAGGATTGGCACCGTTTTGGAAGTTGACTGGAATTTGGTTTGGTGGATACGATGCGATGCAAATGTAAATCCCTTATACAACAGTTAGACATGACCAGTGATGATGAAGAAATGAAAAAAAGAGAAAGCACTTAGGCTATGTTCACACGGGCTAATTTTGGCGCACATTTTGTCGCGTTTTTGAGCTCTAAGATGAGCAAGATGTGAGCCGAAATTATGGTAATCCATAGTTCTCTCTGAGAACTATGGATTACGCCTCCTGTCCCCGCTCGTACAAGCTGATCGGATTGTACGCGCGGGGAGATAAGTGACATGTCAATTACTTGCGGCGAATACGCGCCGCAAGTAATGCATGTCAATGGGGCTGGGGGGCTGCCGGCTCCCCTGCGCCGCTGGAGTACGCGCTGATAAGCGACTCCCAAACACCCGGCGTAATTGCAGCCATACTGTACGCGCCGCAATTACACCGTGTGAACATAGCCTAAGGGGGACATGTATGAAAACGGTCTTGGTCTAAGACTTTTATTGTCGCCCATAGTAACCAATCAGGGTGCCCCTTTCATTTTTTTCAGAGCACTATATGAAATGAAAAGTGAGCTCTGATTGGTGGCTATGGGCTCTGATTGGTGGCTATGGGCTCTGATTGGTGGCTATGGGCTCTGATTGGTTGCTATGGGCTCTGATTGGTGGCTATGGGCTCTGATTGGTGGCTATGGGCTCTGATTGGTGGCTATGGGCTCTGATTGGTGGCTATGGGCTCTGATTGGTGGCTATGGGCTCTGATTGGTGGCTATGGGCTCTGATTGGTGGCTAACGGCAACAAGGAAAGTCCTAGACTTAGACAGTTTTCATACATGTGGCCCTAAAAATGTGAAAATATGAAATGAACCTTTCTATATCTTACCCCTTATCCTGTCGCCCTTATATAGTGGAATCTCGCCTTCTCCTTGAGGTTGATACGGTTTTACCACAATAAAATGCCTTCCCGGTAATGCACTGTACAGCTTGCGTTTTGGACCTTGGTAATCCACAGCAGGGGCCACCTCCTTGTTGGCACCAGGACTGAAAAATACAAAACACAAGATCAGAATTTTATGACGTCTCCTATAGGACATTATATTCAGAAAATCTTTCGATACAGCTATAAATAGTTGAGCCTCGAGGTGCCACCTAGAAACGGAATCCACCGTCTACATCCATAGACCCTCTGCTCATCAGACCAGGTCATCCTTTCCTTACAGGAGTTGTCCGAGATTAGAAACAAAATCTGCTTTTGGCTTTTTTGATACATAATGGTACTTTGTGCCTCACCAGCTTTTAGGGAATATAAGAGTTAGTGTTGATCGAACCGTTCGAGAAAAGTTAAGTTCGAGTCGAACATCTTGATTTTTTAGAACTCGAACCGAACATTCTATTGTTCGTTCGAGTAACGTTCTAGTTCAACATGCCATTTTCAGTTTAGTTTTCAGCAGCTTTCTGCACCTTTGGCGGCCATCCAATCACCTTTCTGCACTTTTGGCGGCCATCCAATCACCTTTCTGCACTTTTGGCGGCCATCCAATCACCTGTCTGCACTTTTGGCAGCCATTCAATCATTGTGGAACACAGAGACGTGTCAAAACGTAATCACTGAGGTGTAGGGCTCTCATTGGCTGCTAAAATCACATGACCATGTTATATGTATATTTCACTGTATTGCCTTGTGAACGCCATTTTCAGCTCACTCTCTGTACTGTACAGACTGCTCTTAGTTAGATAGCATTTTCCTCTCCATAGACAGCAATTGTTAGGGAGTTTGGTTTTGCTGGCTGCATCTTTCCCACACCAGAAACAGAAGCTGTTATTTGGTGACACTTGCAGGCTCACATAACGCCTAACTCTAATATACATCATACTCATATAACCATACTCAGTGCCCAAAAGTTTAGTTTTTGCAATATTGAGGGTGAAATCATTTTACAACACAACTATAGCTACGCTCCTGCTTGCAAGCTGTCATCCTCATCTTCTCAGTTAGCCATTGAAAGGAATGAAGTATTTTAGCCTCTCAATTTTTTTTCTGTCACTCCTAGGCTATGTTCACATGGCTTATTTTCGGCGTGTGGACGCGGGGGGGGGGGGCGGCCCCACGCCACCCCAAAGACTATCATTACCACCGGCGCGTATACGCCGCTAGTAATTCACATGTCACTTATCTCCCCCCCCGCGGACAGAATTACGGACTGAAATACGTCCCATTTTAAGCTGTGTGAACATAGCCTTAGAGCCAAATTTTCTTCACTAAGTTGTTCCACGTATCCAGTTTACTCTTATGGATGGTAATTCCAGCTTCTCCTCACCTGTATAGGTATAAAAATTAACCTGAACATCTCCTCCCATAGACTTTAATGGGGTTTGAAGTTCGAGTCGAACACTTTAAGGCCTCGTTCACATGGCTTATTTGGGCGCTGATTTCAGCCGTACTGCGTGCCGTATTTGCGCTCCAATACGGCTGAAATTAGTCCCAGTCATTACGTTAATCCACAGTTCTAATAGAGAACTAAGGATTCCGTCTCCTCTCCCCGCTCGGCGAATCCGTGGGGCGGGGAGAAAGTGACATGCACATTACGTACACGCCGTGAAAAATGAACGGCAGCTGGCGTAATTGCAGGGTGAAATCCGTCCCCGCAATTACGTCGGCAATAAGCCGTGTGAACATTGCCTAAAGCTCCAAGTTCGAGTTGAACTCAAACATTTTACTGTTCGCTCATCACTACCGTGTTTCCCCGATAGTAAGACACCCCCGATAGTAAGACGTAGCGGGGAGTTTAGGGAGGTCGCCTAATGTAAGACGTACCCCGAAAGTAAGACGTAGTAAACTGTACGTTGTTGCGCTCGGGCGCTGCGAGGGGCCCGGGCGCCGACAGGGACGCTTCAGCTATATGCGGTCCTCACGGACGCAATTGCGGAATGCCGAGTACAGCGCACAGTGTCCGGGCGCTGCGCTGGCCCGGACACTGTGCGCGATTCCTTAAACCTATATGCGACTCCTCCGGAGCGCATATAAGTGAAGGGATACCACTGCGGGGCACAGAGCGGCGCTCCGTCCCCCGCAGTGGTCTCCGGGCGACCGCAGACTCGCGGCTGTCCGGAGCTCCCGTCATCACGCTGCGTGCGCGGCCTGATGATGTCACCCACCTGTGTTGGCAAGAAGAGAGAGCAGGGGCAGAGAGCGCGGGAGACGGAGAAAGGGGGATCCAGGTAAGTGATTGTTGCTTTTTTATTTTGATATTATTGCCTAGAGCCTGCCTATACCTGCCTACAGCTGCCTATCCCTGCCTACAGCTGCCTATACCTGCCTTATACCTGCCCTATATCTGCCTACAGCTGCCTATACCTGCCTACAGACGGCCCTATACCTGCCTACAGCTGCCTATACCTCCCTACAGCTGCCTATACCTGCCCTATACCTGCCTACGGGCCTGGCCCTATACCTGCCTAGGGGGGCATATACCTGCCAATTTTAAGACATACCCCGAAAGTAAAAATAGTGGGACTTTTGGGTGTAAAAAGAATGTAAGACGCTGTCTTACTTTCGGGGAAATACGGTATTAAGAGTACGTCCACACGGCAGGGGTTTTTTGTCGGAATTTTCAGACAGTTTTCGGATTTAGAAATCACTTGAGAACGATGAGCAACCATCCCCATAGACTTCAATGCAAAATCCACCCAGTAGTCTACACTGCACGGTTTTGCTACAAGACAGATTTTCAAACCACCGACATTCCAAAAAACTAGGAACATGCACATTTTTCCACGCGGTTTTTGGGCGGAAAGTGTGTTGTTCAATGATAAGGGGGAATGTCGAATACGCCAACCGCCAACAGAACCATCCCTCCAAAACTGTTCATGTTACAACATGTAATAGAGCAGAAGGATCTGAGCTGGTTGCTTATTCTGGGCTTAAGAGTCCAGTGGGTGTGTCCTTCCTAGTGACTGACAACTGTTTATTCTTGGCTCTGGAGTCCAATTGGGCGGTCCTACTCAGGAGGGGTCAACCTATTCTCTGCTGCGAGAGGAGAACAGCATCCGCTGTGTTGGACCGGACTGTCTGAGGTTCACCAGTGGAGTTAACTCTTAGGGCCCACTATTGGGGTTGATTATTGGGGCCCTTTCAACAGCTACTGTACATGGTGGCATTCTGCCTCTTGCTTTCTGTCTCTCTTTATCTGACTTTCTCCGTGAAAAGCAGACTCCGGTCCATTGCAGCAAAATCATTGGTAGAACTGCATGTAAAAATCTGTAACAGATGCTGCAGATTTTGGTAAGGATTTTTCCCTATCCAGTGCAATGCGGTAAAATCCACAGTACATCTGAACTAGAAATAGAAATGCTGCAGATTTAAAACATTTCTTACCACAGGTCAATGTCTGCATGGAAAATTTCCACCACATGGGCATGAGACTTATAAAATCCCATTCAGACGACTATAATCCGCTGCAAAAAATTCCATGAGCAAATCCACATGTAAAATCTGCAGCAAACGTGTCCAATCAGCATTAGCCATAAGACAATGCTGCTGTGGTAAGGATGGTAATACATGGTGTGGCGAAAATCCAACCCTTTTGCTGACATCTCGTGCGGCCATTGGCGGACAGAGCTGTTCCGTGTATACCCACCCTAAGATGCAACAAATGTATTAAGAGTTGCAATGTGAGGTCACGACCCATCTATTAAAGGGGTTTTACTATGAAGGCATTTCATGTTCTCTTGTCTTCTCTTCAGCTTTCAATGTCTTCAAAAGGAGGCGTGTATAATTTGTTTGAACTGCATATCATGTGACCCAGCAGACTTTCCGCACACTCTTCTCACACCTGAGTCAAACAAAGGTCTGTTTATATAAATTTAAAGGGAATGTGTCATCAAAAAATGACTTATTGTTGAACTCACATTTTTATGTTAAACACATTTATTTAGGATTTTTTTTTTTTTTTTTAATTTTCCATATCACTTTTAGGATTTTTTTTTAATAATTATTAAGTCCTGCAGTTTTCACTTTGGCCACTAGGCCTAATAATCGTCTGACACTTCCTGTTCTGTTTTAGAGAGCTTTTCAGCAGTCTGCTCATTATCAGCACAAGCAGGGTCAAGCTGAAAGGAGACACCATTGTGTACAGATAACACAGAATCCACCAGTCACAAGAGGAGATGTCACAGCTCCCCCTCTCCCCTCCCTTCACAGTGAAAACTCTCCTATACAAGTCTATGGGACAGAATCTGTCTTAAGAATCCTATGGGCATGAAGCTGCTGTAAAGTATCTCTCTGACTGCTGTTAAAGCAGTGCAAGCAAGAATGTCTTCCCCAAAATCATATATAGACGGCCGAATAGAGAAATCTACAATCGGGAAATAAAAACGACTAAGAGGAAAAGAATATGGATCAGGGGCTTGATTTAATAAGTAAAAAAAAAATTGGTGACAGATTACCTTTAAGTAACTTGAGATAAAAGAGCCATGAGTAGCTACAATATAACTGAGTGGTTAGTGGTTCTGCCTTTCAGCATAGGGGTCCTAGGTTCAAATCTCTGTCGGAACCAATTTTTTAGATTTTGTTTTTCTAAATGCACATACTTGATTGATTTTTCTCAATGAGAAAATGCCAATAGACAGACATAAAAAGCAAAATCTTTGTATTGCTCATCGCGCTTGGTTGAATGCATTTACTCCCTGTCTGTAATATTACTTTGGATATCCTCGTTGGTGACTTCCAACTTTTAAGGAACAATTCAGTAAAGAAAAGGTAGGAATCTGAGCTGTGATCAAGGGTCATCTCTGACCTGAAACGCGTAAGCGGGCAAATTGTTGCATATAGTATCACTATGTTTGCCACTTTACTTGCACTTTTAATATGGATTTAAAAAATTGCTATTTTTGTGAAAAGGACGTACCCGGATTCCTACCTTATCTTCATTGAACTGAGAAAAAAAAAAGCAGTATGATGATAACTTATCTGCTCTGTTTGACCAGTTACTAAGGAGTACAGAGGACAGGAGTAGAATGACAGCACCTGGTCGTATCCCCTGTACACCATGGATCACTAAGGAAGTGATCCATAGGAAGGAAAACAAAAATAGTACCGAATTTTCAATGATGAATGGTGAAAATGTTTAGTATTTAATTTGCAAGCTTCCCACATCAATTTTACTTGGTGGGAAAACCCCATTTAAAGAGTACCTATCACCTCCACACAAACACAGAAAATATAGTAGTAGATGAAATTATAAGACTTTTTTTCCAATACATGTCATTAGCAAATCAGAGGGCTCATGTCTGTATTACAGGGGACAGATTTTACTTTCACTTTCTTAGCAGAGCTCTGTTTGTAGCAGGGAATCTTCCTGTTGAGATATACCACCTGTGCAGGGGGAACTGAGGAGAGGACATAGCTGCTTGTACAGGGTGATCTGAGCCTCTCACTACATACACCGCAGGCACAGCACACTGAGGATATAATGTGACAGGGTTTATAGGCATCTGCATTACACTGCTGCTAATGTTCTATCCAGTACAGACATAGCAGGCCATAGAAAATCAGTGTGCACTTGATGTAGCCTTACAGGCTCTCCCCTGCACCGTGGACTCTCCCAGCTCAGAGGCAGGAGATTGGATACAACTGTCAACATAATCGTCCATCAAGCTGTCATGTGCCTGATCCGACTTCAGAGCTGTCTTAAAGGGGCAGCGCTTTTCTTAAAAACAGAATTAAAGGTGAAATGCTTTGATTTCCCTAATGAAGCATATTTTAGGAAGTGTTTGTATTTTAGTCTCCTGTTATTTCACAAGGTTTCCCTGGAGGTGATGGGTTGGGGCTTAAAGAGTACCTAAGTCTAAAAAGTCAAGAGTGCTGTAAAAATAGCAAAAAGTTGCACATATTTGCAGCAATAAGGCTAGCTTAAAAATTTGTGACATAGAATTGGTGTACACTAATACAATTTTTTCTTTTTTTACGTGGATAAACTCCAGTCGAAAATCCACAATAAATCCACACTGAAAACTTCACGCCATGGTGCAGATTTTCCACTGCATATTTACTCAAGGAAATGTTGCAGAACTTAGGGCTTGTTCACATGACATTTTGTCGTTCCGCTTTTGGATCCGTTTTGTGCAAGCAAAGCGGATCCGAAGAACGAATCTAACAATTGTCAGTGTGATTAACATTGCTTTCAATGTCAAAAGTGCATCGCCGTTCCCACGGGAGATCGCCGATGCGCTTTTGAGAGCTCTCCTGAGCTCCAATTTTCGGATCCGCTTTGAGAAATGACATGTCAATTCTTCTTGCACAAGAGAAGTCCCCATAGGAAACAATGGGGTGCGCTCCCAAAAGCGGATCCAAAAGCGCAGCATACATTTGGGTAACTTTTGGATCCGCTTTTGATGCCAAAATCGCATCTGAAAATCGCATTGGACATTTAAATGTCTGTGTGATATCTATCTATCTTAGGTGTATTATATATATATATTATATTTAAAGGGGTTGTCTCGCTACAAAGAATAGCTTTCAAATTGTAGGGAACACAAAATAAAGACATTTTCCAAATATATTGCTTTGTTCCTCTGTTTTCCTTCAAGTGAATTTATAACCTCCCTGGCTATTTCAGTTCCCTCAGTAACAGACCTGTAAACAATTCTACCCCAGCGGTTTTTTATATGAGATAGCAGTGTGTGACATCATAACACAGGTCAAGGCAGTGTACAGTGCTGCTTAGCAGTAAAAAGCTTGATTTATGTACAATAAACAGAACTGTAATTAGGGCTTTTGTTTGAGGGATCAGATAAGAAGTCCTGTTAGTAGTTTGAGAGCTAATCTGATCTAATTAGCATCTGAAAGCACAGCACAGCACTGAGCTGTACAAGCACAAGCTGTATGCAAATGAGTCAGTCTGAACCAGGAAGTGGCAGAGTATTTCATTCATGCATCCTTTGAAACTCTGTAGGGAGACAACTACTTTAAGGATTACTAATAAGTATTATTAGTAATTAATAAAATATCAATTATTAATAAATATAATTTACTAATAATTAGTAATAAATTATTAAATTATTAATAATTATTTATTTTTTCACATTCCAAACTTTATTCAGGAAGTATCAGATACAAGAGGAGCAATCATAACATATTGGTCACAGATACATTTTAATACCACAAAAAAAACAAACAAACAAAAAAAAAACGACCAATATGAGTCTGTAGTAGGCAACCTACAGTTTCAAAGGAAACAATGACGAGTACACATGTATACCAAGGCGGCAGACATACTAACTAAATAAAAGCCTCCTGACTATAGAGTTAACACAAAAATGAGAGACCTGAAACAAAAAAAGGAGTTAACAGTACAAACAATACAAACAATCCGTCTTCTGCACATAGATGTATATCGGAGATGCCGAGAGGCATTGGTTAGCATGGGGCATTGTGAGGATCAGTCTCAACTGACCCAGCTCAGGGACCCATTAGGAATAGGTCATCCCACAGAGGAGTTACGCACCCACCCAGCAAACAGGAAGCCTACATGCAAGAGGCAAATTCTGGAGAGGCTGTAAAGGCAAGCCACGATCCCCATACCCGGCCGTATCTTTCCCTCCCTTCAATACTATCTAATCTCAGCTCCTCCATGCGTTGGAGAAAAAAGATCTCCTTAAACCAGTTAGTTAAGGAGGGGGAGTCACCGACCGCCAAAGTCTCGGGATCAGGGCTCTAGCCGCCACCAGCATGAAAATAATGAGATTCCCCTTTAATATTGAAACCGCCGACGGGATCATGGACAAGAGCAGCACCGCTGGATCGTTCTGGAGCTGTGTGCCAGTTACGGCTTTTATTATAGAGATCACTTTTTCCCAGAAAGGGGAAATAATCGGGCAGCTCCACCACACGTGTTCCATAGTCCCGTCGGCCCGACCGCACCTCCAACAACAAGAAGATACAGAGGGGTAGAACCGATGCAGCAAGGCAGGGACTCTATACCAACGAGAGAGGATTTTGAAATTTAACTCGTGGAGACGGCAGGAAACCAGTGACTTATACGCTAACGTGTAGGATTTCATCCAGTCCTCTTCCGAGATAGATCTCGAAATTTCCCGCTCCCAGACCAATTGATGGGGAGGAGGCGTTCAGGTCAGCCCCTGCACAATGAGGCGGTATATCTGTGAGATAACACGGGTCGGGGGATCCATTCGGGTGCAGAGGCTTTCAAAGGGAGTTAGGGCTCTATGCAAATTAAATTCTGCATTGTTAAGCATATAAAAGTGTCTAATCTGCATCCACTGGAACCAACCAATCGACTCCAACCCTTCTAACTAGGAGATTTCACCCCAGGCCTTTAAGGATGAGGGGGTGAGGAGATCTTTGAAGACCACAGGTCTAGGATAGCTACAGGGCCCAAATGCAGCGAGCCCAGGGTTACCACTGACCGGGGTCAGGGGTCCATTGGCCTTAAACAGATCCGATTGTTTACCATACGTCCTCCAAGCAAGGAGCGCGGCTCGTGTGACCCACGGAAGGGGCACAATGCTGGACTTAGGGAGAAGCTCCACTGCCGTCCAAGGCAGCGCCATTAGTGGTACATCACATAGGGAGGTCTCAAGGGAGACCCACAACTTGAAGTGCCTATGGTGGAACCAGTCCACTATTCTGACCATGGAGGCCGCCAAATAATAGGCCTTTATATCTGGCAGGGACAAACCCCCCTCCTCCCTTGGTATAATGAGTGTGCCTCTTGCTATCCTGGGCTTTCGTTTGGCCCAAATGAATGAGCTGATGCTCTTTTGGAGCGTTTTGAAAAAGGAACCAGGGAGGAGAAGGGGTATCGCCTGGAACAGGTACAAAAGGCGAGGAAAAATATTCATCTTAACTATATTGATACGGCCAATCCACGAGAAGTCTCGTCTATCCCACCGTGATAAATCAGAGGAAAGGATGGCCATTAGTGGGGCAAACTTAAGATCAAAAGTGTGCTGCAGATTCATCGGAATAGTAACTCCCAAGTATTTGAAGGATTTTTGTGCCCATGTAAAAGGGAAGGACTGTTTCATATACCAGCCCTGGCTACCTATATGCTGCTCTGTCTACCTAGATACCAGCCCTGTCTGCCCATATACTGCCCTGTCTACCTATATATCTGCCCTGGCTACCTATATACTGCTCTATCTACCTATATACCAGCCCTGGCTACCGATATACTGCCCTGTCTACCTATATACCTGCCCTGTCTACCTATATACCTGCCCTGTCTGCCTATATACTGCCCCTATCTCCCTATAAGTGGCCCTGTCTATATACTGGCCCTGGCTGCCTATATACTGGCCCTGGCTGCCTATATACTGGCCCTGCCTGCCTATTAGTGTCCCTGCCTGCCTACATACTGGCCCTAGCTGGCTATTTACTGGCCCTGACTGCCTACATACTGGCCCTGACTGCCTACATACTCGCCCTGACTGCCTACATACTCGCCCTGACTGCCTACATACTGGCCCTGGCTGCCTACATACTGGCCCTAGCTGGCTTATTACTGGCCCTACCTGGCTAATTACTGGCCCTACCTGGCTAGTTACTGTGGGCAGCCCCAGCTACCTGTTTACTGTGGGCAGCCCCAGCTACCTGGCTAGTTACTGTGGGCAGCCCCAGCTACCTGGCTAATTACTGTGGGCAGCCCCAGCTACCTGGCTAGTTAGTGTGGCCATCCACAGCTACCTGGCTAGTTACTGTGGGCAGCCCCAGCTACCTGGCTAGTTACTGGGGGCAGCCCCAGCTACCTGGCTAGTTACTGGGGGCAGCCCCAGCTACATGGCTAGTTACTGGGGGCAGCCCCAGCTACCTGGCTAGTTACTGGGGCAGCCCCAGCTACCTGGCTAGTTACTGGGGGCAGCCCCAGCTACCTGGCTAGTTACTGGGGACAGCCCCAGCTACCTGCCTAGTTACTGGGGGCCAATTACAGGGGTTGGCCCTGTCTACCTACCAAATTAATGGAGGAAGGCCCTGTTTACCTAACTAATGGGGGTCTACCTATTTACTTGCCACTTATCTGAAATTTTTTAATTTCTAATTTTTACGGTCTAACATACGCTGTTTGGGGAATTCATAGGAAAGTGCTGAAAAAGAGAGGAGTCTAAGATGTATTTGTGGTAAATTCTACAGGGGCAAGTAGTGACCGGGAGAAGAAGACATTGCATGCTGTACCGGACAGAGAAAGAAATGGAAGGGAACGACTCATCAGGGAAGACGTCATGGAGGTTTGGGCCAAAGAAGAAAAGGAGAAGAGAACAACTCCCATCAGAGATGACGTCTCCTGTGAGTCCCGGCTGTCAGGGGTAAGTTTACTTCTGTGTTGAATCAGTGCTGTATTCATGTGATGGTGACCTGACTACTGGGGATGTGATTGGGGGGGTTGTAGGTTATGTTGGTGCTTATGTAGTGTCAGTGTGGGCTTGTCCCGGATTGTAAAGCGCGCACCTGACACTGATGAGGGGTTTCTCTGCACCACTGTTTCTTTCTTGCTTGTGTGTAGGAGGATCTCACACAGAGCGGTTTTGGTGCATTTTTGATGCATTTTTTTTTGTGCAGAAATGTTCAGCATTAACTGCTCTGCCTTTCTGCACAAAAAGGCACCAAAAAGACATAAAAAAATGCATCAAAAATGCTCCGTGTGAAAGCACCTTTATAGTGTAGCTTATTTTAGAAAGTGGCGATGTGCGAGAACAAGTGGAATTTTGTAAGCGGATATTGTATGTGGGCTGCTGGGGACTTAGTGCCAGGGCTGATTTTTATTCCCAGTCCGGCCCTGGAACAAGCCCTTACGCTGCAGAAAATCCACAGAATTTATGCCCTGTGTGCATGTTCCTCTACAAGGCAAGTGCAGTTAAGGAGCACAGAGTAATAGAGCACATAGCTGGGGAGACAGCCACAGACGATGTACCGAGTCACGGCAGATTACACTCATCTGAATACTGTCATAGCCTGTAACAGATCATTCCACACTTTACTCCAAACGTAATCTGCATATATTTACCTGAACTAATCCTGCCAGTCATTTAATACCGCCGGATGCGGAATATGTGAAGTGGTTCATTCCTTTCAATTTGAAGTCAAATAAGTATAATATAGAGGAAGTGTTTATTTTCAATTTATTTTCCAATAAATGTTCAGTGAAGCATGTGCGGAGAAAAACAAACTTATTAATAATGACGTGAAAAAGAAGAATACGACTGAGCCATGACAGTGAGACAGTTATTAAAAGTGGACGGGTGATTAGGAGGATTTATTCTGTCACCATTTAAGTAAATACAGGTAGTCCCCGACTTATACTGTTCCGACTTACATCTATCCCCTAGATACTAATGAAGGCTTTGGGGCATGCTGGCTCTTGTAGTTCCATGTTCCACAGCAGATAGTAGCTGTGGAACGACAAGTTCCAGTATGCCACAGCAGCACATAGAGGTGAAATCTTTTTAACATGGGCAGAAAGCAAAACAAATGCAAAAACCCCTCCCTGCACTGTCCAAAGCTAAAGAAAAAAACCTTTGGTGCCGGAGTTACAGTTAATAAATGTACCTGTTCTGACCTACATACAAATTAAATTTAAGAACAAACCTACAGCCCCTATCCCGTTCTTAACCCCGGGACTGTCTATATGTTAGAACAAAACCTCTGTGATTACCAAACTGGTCCTAGTGCACTCGTGGTGCGCATCGATTCGTAGACCCCATCTATGAACATTTTAGTACTCCCTGTAACATTATAACTACCTGTCTAGAGCTCTGTCCACACGGCAGAGGACAAAATACTGCCAATTAGAATCTGACCAGTATTTGTTTTTTTACACAGATTTTTGCGTGGATTTTGCAGTCGGTTTTCACTGGCCCACATTGAACAGAAACATAATCTGACGTTTTCCTGCAGATTATAGAAGATGTTTTAAGTTTTTAGATCCGATTTCGGCTTTAAAATCCCACCTTCGAAAATCCGAGCTGTGTAGACTGAAGCTTGGATTTTCTATTGAGGTCTATTGGGATGATTTTTGCGGATTCTAAATACTGAATCTGCTTAAAAACCAGCACCGTGTAGACGAAGCCTAATACTGCCTTGTGTAACAAAAACAGCTCAGGCCTGGACTCCATGAGATTTCTAAAGTGTCCTGTGGTATCTGCACCAAGATGTTAGCAGCAGATTCTTTAAAGGGGTTGTCTCACTACAAGGATTGCTGCTTTTCATGTTAAAGATCTTGCAAAAACAAGTCACTTTGCAATATATGTCCATTACCAGTGTCCTACCTATTCCTAGATATCCCCTCTTGTATGGGCTGCATCAGCTCCTCAGTCGCTATAGCTACAGACCTGTTCAATCTCTCCTGATAGGCTGACAGCACTGATTGCTCTAGCTACAGACCTGTTCGATCTCTCCTGATAGGCTGCCAGCACTGGTTGAAGCCTAGTAGAAGCCAGTAAACATGCCCCTGAATTCAAAATGAAACCAAGAAAACAGGACAAATCAATGTAGTGACACAACCCCTTTAAGTTCTGGAGGTTGTGAGGTGGGACCTCCATGGATCGAGCTTGTTTTCCACCTCATCCTGTAGATGATCGATAAGATTGAGATCTGAGGATTTCGATGCCGAAATATCACCTTAAACTCTTTGTCCTGTTCCTCACTCCTTAATTTTTACAGTGTGTTCGGGGCCATGGTTCAGCAGTGCCATTAGGGGGATCTCACAGGCAAGAAGGGGTGGACTTGGTCTGTACAATGATGAGGTAGACGGCATGTGTCACAGGAACATCCACATGATGCCAGGACACAGAGTTACCCAGTAGAACATTGCCCATCACACTGCGTCCGCCATCTTGTCTTGTTCCCATAGAGCACAGGTGTCAAACTGGCGGCCCTCCAGCTGTTGGGAAACTACAACTCCCATCATGCATTTGTATAATCTATAACAGGGCATCATGGGAGTTGTAGTTTACCAACAGCTGGAGGGCCACCAGTTTGACACCCCTGCCATAGAGCATCCTGGTGTCGTTCTGATGCACGCACACACGCGGCTGTCCACATGATGTAACAGAAAACGTGATTCATCAGACCAGGCCGTCTTCTTCTAGTGCTTCATGGTCCAGTCTAATGCTCATGAGCCCATTGTAGGCACAATCCGCATTTGGTGTCGGTGGTGGACATGGGTCAGCATGGACACTCTGACCAGTCTGCGGCTACACAGCGAGTTGGCTTGAAACACTTTTGGCGGGTACTAAAAACAACATACCAGGAACACCTCTACAAGACCTGCCATTTTGGAGGTACTCTAACCCAACTGTCTAGAAATCCATTTTGCCCCTTGTCAGTCACTCAGATCCGTACATCTGCCCATTGTCCTGCGTCCAGGACTGATTGGTCGCTTGCTGCCTAGTACATCTGCCCCTGACATGAGACATGATCACCATATCATCTCTGATATTCACTTTATCTGGTTTTAATATCATTGTATTAGCCAGAAAGGGCATCTCTTACCAAAGGAATTAACTGTCCATTTATTTTATACACATATTACGGAATATTTCATTTCACCTGTAGTGGCACTGCAGGGCATTGCCATTTAATAGAAACATCGCATGGTAGAGGGAAAACAAAAAAATGCTGACTCTGTTCAAACAGTCTAGTACTTAAAGGGGTTTTCTCATGTAATGAAAGGTAAATGAAGACTATTACCAAATAAATCACTGTTTTGATTTTGCTTTGTTCAGTAGATAAAAAAAGATTTTATCTACTGCTAGTGAACACAAGTTTCTCTAGGTTACCAACCTCCTCTCCCTGCTCTATTAAGCTATTGCTCTACCAGCTGCCATCCGACCATGGCAAGTCCTGGCAACCATGACAAGTTTTATTGCTATAGTACAGGAGCTTGATTATCTAAGTTAAGGACAAGTTAAAACTCTTCGAGCTCTTTAGCCTTGTGCACTACAGATTATAAACCTCCTGCAGTCATATCGCTGTAACAGAATAGCTAGATTCTAGAGGGGGGGTCGTTGATCCAGGGATTTATTCCGATTGCCAGATTGGAGTCGGGAAGGAATTTTTTCCCTAACATGAGGTCAATTGGCTTCTATCTCATGGGGGTTTTTGCCTTCCTCTGGATCAACACTTTAACACTTTAGCAACACTTTAATAAATGGGCTGAACTGGATGGACGTATGTCTTTTTTCGGCCTGACAAACTATGTAACTATGTAGATATAGGGATAGCAGAGCTAATATGCCAATCACTGCTATAGAACCATCCAAAGCCTAAACAGGAAGTGTGAGTCTGAAACTGCCTGTGGCTCTGTAAAACAGCATAGTGAAACAACCCATTTAATCATGTCTGTTTGAAACGCGTAAAAAATTTTTTTCTCTTTATTATGTGTTGCTTCTATTTTAACACTTGGATACAATACATGTGATTCTTATCATAGGAGGAGGACTGCTGACACAGAAATGCTGTCCCTTTCCCACTAATCAGAGTGTTTCCATGCGATCCTCAGATGCTGGGGTGAGCTGGCTTTGTTTGTTTCACTTTTTAATGTCATCTAAAGAACCTAGTCACATTATAGAGACATGATGCAGATTATATCTTATTAGTTCAGGGGCGCCATCAGGGCAGTACTAGCAGTACGCCATTCAGGGGCCTTGATTAAAGGGATGTCTCGTTCCAGAATTTGGCAGCCTTCGATGCTGGTTGCCAAGCAGAGCTTGTGAAATGGAGAGCCGTGTTTCTTCTCGCAGCAGGGAGTATCTTCATTCTCTGAATACATGGTTCCCAAACTGTGTGCACATGAGTATTCATTCTGTGTTAGCTGGGGGAAGGGAGAGGTTCTCAGCTGTTATTGGAACAGAAAAGCTAAGTGAAACTCAATAGTGTATATCTAAATTAATCTATCTCTCTATAGATACTTGGTAACTCGCATGGTCATATGACATTCAGGATTCTGGGACCGATGGGTGATTTTTTTTGCTCTCTCACACACAGTTATATATCCTGCAGATTATTACACCTCTGACCTCTACAGATCTGCAGAATAAAATGATATGTTTTGTTTGTGTTTACATCTGCATCACAAGTGGTTTACGTGGGACCTCACCTCTGTCTCTCAAAAGTGTTTTACGTGGGACTGCTGTGTACATCTGTATTCTCTCTCTATGTAATTTGCGTGGGCCTGAACATCTTACATGGGACTGCTGTGTACAGCTGTGTTCTCTGTTTCTGATTTACGCACAAAAGTGATTTACGTTAGACTGCAAATCTGTGTCGCAAAATAGTTTTAAATGGGACTGCTGTGTACAGCTGTGTTCGCGCTGTATGCAATTTTCCTGGGACTGCACATCTTACATGGGACTGTTGTGTTTTCTCCTTGTTTTTCGTGAGACCACACATGAGATTTACATGGGCCTGCTTATGTAAGACTGCACATTTCTGTTTTACGTGGGACAGCACATGCGATTTACATGGGTCTGACAATATAAGACTGCACATCTTACTTGGGACTGCTGTGTTCTCTTTCCATTTTAACATGGGACCACACATGAGCCTGCCGATGTAAGAGAGAGTCTCTCCCTCATCCCCCTGCGCGTTCCCGTCCGTGACCTGTTCACTACGGCGCCTTAGCCTGCGCGTTCTCGTCCGCGACCTGGGCGGGACAGAACGCTCAGTCAGCAGCCAGTAATGCTTTAGCTGGGCATAGCGCGACCTGGGCTCAAACACCGTTGCTAAGCACAAATAAAGCAGCCCTTAAACCATAGCACTTTGCTAACGGTAACCAAGAACGTACTTAGATTTTTGGTCCCCTCATTTTAAACTATGATCTACGTAGTGAGACAACCCCTTTAATTTCAGAAAAATAGGGGCCTGCTGATATGATGCAAGATAGGAACTGGAAATGGGAAGGGGCCCAGATGTTTTGGCTGCATGGGGCCCTGGAATTACTTATGGGAGCCCCTCGTTACTTACCGGGGGTATTTACTAAACAGCTACCTTCCCGCCGCGCAGGTGTTGTACTCGAGACTGATCTCATTCCATACCAGTGCCGTCAGCAATTTCCAGTTGTGAAAAGGACAAATCAACAGAAAGAGGCATTTCTCTAAGTGATTCAATGCGCTGCAAATTAGCAGATTGCCCGGAGAAATACCAAGAAATCTCAAATCCCCGAAGATTCGGAAAGTGTGTGTTCTGTGAGCTACAATGAGCTGATCTGCATATCCTGAGCAGTTTATTTCCCAGGGGTCTCTAGGAGACCTCTCCCTGTAGATTGAAGCTGCCCGTGACCTCCATAATTATTCTTCCTTTTACCAGAAAATTGCAATAGCAAAAATCTGATTTTGTTAGAAAGTGTCCAAATATCTAGAGAGCATAATATGTGAATGGAAATGAAAGGAGCTGCAAAGGGCAAAAAGCCTGATACCTGTATCTGCCTGCAGAGCTTTATGCTGTTAATAAGAGCCCGGAGGAGCCCAGCCGCTGCTTACACTGGCCCTACAAATCACCCCGGAAGAGACTGTGTCCAGTGAGGATGCACAGGTGGAGTGAACCCGACCGGTCAGGATTTGTCACCAAAGACATCATTCATCCTTCACCTGGGAGACCCAAAGTAAATGTGAAACATTAAAGGGGTTTTCTCACTACATTAGTTCATCTTACCTCAGTCCCGTTTTCTTGGTTTCACTTTGAATTCAGGGGCGTGTTTACTGGCTTCTACTAGGCTGCAGTAGAAGCCAGGTCTGTAGTTATAGCAACCAGTGCTGGCAGCCTATCAGGAGAGATTAAACAGGTCTGTAGCTATAGCGACCAGTGCTGGCAGCCTATCATGAGAGATTGAACAGGTCTGAAGCTATAGCGACCTGAGGAGCTGATGCAGCCCATACAAGAAGGGATATCTAGGAATAGGTCGGACATTGTGAATGGACACAAATTGCAAAGTGACTTGTTTTTGCAAGATCTTTAACATAAAAAGCAGCAATCCTTGTAGCGAGACAACCCCTTTAACCCCTTATCAACCAATGCTTCAATAAGGGGGCATGGAGTGGCTCCATAAGTGGCCGGGATTGAGGATAACCTGTCACCCCCAATAAACCAGTTAATGATTTATGACCGGGAGTTAATTATGCTTGAATAAACCAGCGTGTGGATGGGGAATACACATAATCGATCTGTGGTTGGGGGGGTATACATAAACAATCCGTAGTCACTGGGATATACGGTACAGAACACATTTTCCTATTACACCATATGTACAGTACATATTTCTGTGGCAAGCCCTAATACATGTATGTAGATTGAAAAGTAAAATACCTATAATTCTTGGAAAGTGGAGAGGAAAAAAATTAATGCAATGCAAACAAAATTCCCTGCAGCGAGAAGAGGTTAATTTTTTTCTGCCGTCTCACATATAACACAAAATATTCCTGTGTCTAGATATCACTGTCACATACTTGCTATGGTTTCTTCTGCTGCCCTTCTAATTTCCACTAAGAATGTCCACCTATTGAGCCCAACGTTGGTGGTCCAACATGCTCAGTAGCTCATTCCCACTGGCTGATGCTGTACACGGGAGTTATTCCTGCTAATATACAGTTGAAACCAGACGTTTTCATCCACTATATAAAAAGCCCCATCTGCAGGTTTTTCTCAGTATCTGACATGAAATCAGAATAAACCTTCCCCGTTTTAGGTCAATTAGGAACCAAAATTATTTATATTTGCCAAATGCCAGAATAATGAGAGAGAGAATTTTTAAGGCATTTTTACTACTTTCTGCAAAGTCCAAAGTTACATTTCATTGGTATTTGGTAGCATTGCCCTTAAACTGTAGGACTTGGGTCAAATGTTTTGGATCCTTCCACAAGCTTCCCACAATAGATGGTAGGAATTTTGGTCCATTGCTCCTGACAGAACTGGTGTAACTGAGCCATGTTTGGAGGTCGCCTTGCTCGCACCTGCCTTTTCAGCTTTGCCCATACATTTCCAATAGGATTGAGATCAGGGCTTTGTGATGGCCGCTCCAAAACACTGACTTGGTTCTCCTTAAGCCACTTTGTAACCAGTTTGGCAGTAGCTTCAGGTCATTGTCCATTTGGAAGATCCATTTCTGCCCAAACTTTAACTTCTTGGCTGATGTTTTGAGATTTTGCTTCAGTATTGCCACATAATCTTCTTTCCTCATGATGCCATCTTTTTTTGTGAAGTGCATCAGTCCCTCCTGCAGCAAAACAACCCCACAACCTGATGCTGCCACCCCCGTGTTTCACAGTTGGGATGGTGTTCTTAGGCTTCCAAGCTTCTCCCTTTTTCCTCCAAATGTAACGATGGTCATTATGGCCAAACAGTTCAATTTTTGCTTTGTCAGACCACAGGACGTCTCCAAAAATGTAGGTCGTGGTTCCTGTGTGCGTTTGCAAACATTAATATGCCTTTTATATGTTTCTTTTGGAGTGGGTGTCTGGGAAGGAACCATAGAGCACAGTAGAGTTAGCTGAGGTGCGGTGGCATCCGTTTACTCCGGGGCTGAATACGCAGTAGGGTTCAATGATCTGTTGTTTTAGATGTGGAAGACCCATGGTTCATTTTGGGGTGAGCTGCTCCACCATTGCATGTTCTCCACCCTTTGTAGAATAGGTTCACCTCTCCCATTAATGGCACATGGTGTCCCCAGCGTCCATGTCGCTTATTGACAATGGGGCCATTTGTCCACTAACCATAGACTTTTACCACAGCCGCATAGGTACAATACAGGAGCAGTTCAATAACTACACAATTTCAGAAATTCTGCCATTCTGCCGTTTTGCAACTCTACCCATGATAGCAACGAGGGATATATGTACAGACAGCCTATTACACACCTTATATACCCATCAAGCCAGCGCTCCACACGTGACTTCCATGAACTACTCACTGCCAGTGATGAAAGTAACACATACTAAAGTAGTACAAAACAAAATGAAGCAAGCAGCACCACTTCAAAAAAGTTTTTTTCTTATATGGTGCTGTTTCCAGATCTACTAGGTTTTGTAGGACATAATAATGTGACACGACTGTGTGTATTAAAGGGGTTGTCTCACTGCAAGGATTGCTGCTTTTTATGTTAAAGATCTTGCAAAAAAAGAGTCACTTTGCAATATATGTCCATTATCAGTGTCCTACCTATTCCTAGATATCCCTTCTTGTATGGGCAGCATCAGCTACTCAGGTTGCTATAGCTACAGACCTGTTTGATCTCTCCAGATAGGCAGCGCCAGTCGCTATAGCTACAGACTTGTTCGTTCTCTCCTGATAGGCTGCCAGCATCGGTCATTATAGCTACAGACCTGTTCAATCTCCCCTGATAGACTGAGTGCTGGTCGCTATAGCTACAGACCTGTTCTCCTTATATGCTGCCAGCGCTGGTTGCTATAGATACAGACCTTTTTTAATCTCTCCTGATAGGCTGCCAGCCCTGGTCGCTATAGCTACAGACCTGTTCAATCTCTCCTGATAGGCTGCCAGCATTGGTTGCTATAGCTACAGACCTGTTCAATTTCTCCTGATAGGCTGCCAACGCTGGTTGCTATAGCTACAGACCTGGTGTCCTCAGCAGCTCCTCACTGAGGTATAGGATCCAGCAACATATGAATTCAAAAATGAAATTTAGAAAACAAGACTAGGTTAGGATGAACATATAGTAGACAACCCTTTATCCATACATGCAACTCTCCCGCTTTTGGTGGTGGGGGGGGGGGTCCCGTATGGGGGTCCCCCCACCCCCCGGCAGAGTTGGCATTCCTCCCGCCGCCAGCAGCAGCGGGGGACCGCGGCGCAAGATAGGCTTGGCGCTACTCTGGCGCACCGGGGCGCTCCACAGGCAGGTGAACGGGCGAGGCCGCTCCCACCCGGCGAAGTTTTTACTGCTTGGGCCGCCCGCCGCACAGTCAGTCAGCAGTGCAGGGAGAAGGCAGGAGGGATCGTTCCCTCCTCCCTTCTCCCCCTGTATGTACAGCGCCGGTGTGCGCTGTACATACAGGTCAGCGTCGCAGGGGGAGTGACCGCTGGCTGCACTCACTCCCCCTGCGACGCTGAGTCGGTCGGCCGGCAGATGTCCGGAGCTGCAGGAGCCTGGTGAGGTAAGAGGATTTTATTATTTTATTTTTATTAGTTCTAGGGGGTTCTACCTGTCTACAATGGGGGGGGGGGTCTACCTGGCAACAGAGGGGGCACTACCTGGCTACAATGGGGGAGTCTACCTGGCAACAGATGGGGCAATAACTGGCTAAAAAGGGGGAGTCTACCTGGCAACAGAGGGGGCACTACTTGGCTACAATGGGGGAGTCTACCTGGCAACAGAGGGGGCACTACCTGGCTAACAAAGGGGGCATCTACCTGGCTACAATGGGGGGTCTACCTGGCAACAGAGGGGGCACTACCTGGCTACAATGGGGGCACTACCTGGCTAACAAAGGGGGCATCTACCTGGATAACAAATGGGGGCATCTACCTGGCTAACAGAGTGGGGGACTACCTGGCTACAAAGGAGGCATCTACCTGGAAAACAAAGGGGGCAATCTACCTGGCAACAAAGGGGGCTCTACCGGCTAACAAAGGGGGGTCAATCTACCTGGCTACAATTTGGCTGTACCTGGCTACAGAGGGGGCATCTACCTGGCTACAGAGGGGGCATCTACTTGGCTACAAGGGGGCATTTACCTGCCTGTAAGGGGCACTACCTGGTTATGGGGGGCTACTACCTGGCTATAAGGGCATCTACCTGGCTTTCTTCCAAAGCCGTTATGCAGTTAGGTGGAGTGGGTGTGGCTTTTGAATGGGCGTGGCACACCGTCAAGATGGGCGTGTCCATGCAAATTTTTGCCACGGCACGCTGAGCGCGCCACCCTCTACGATCTCCTGCTTTTTCGATTTCAAAAGTTGGCAACTATGCTTTAATCTTGCCAAGTCTGCAGGATCATCCAAGGTGGTCCCTGAACCTCTAAAAGGACAGGCACAGCTCACACACAGCTGAAATGCGCAGGGCATGTCTGCCAATATAACACAAGGACGCTGTAGCCCACTAGGGCAGCCTTTTATCTGGCTCATAGAGGGAGGTCCCCCTCTGCATGATGTCCTACCATCACATATGGCCAGGGGTAACCTCCATGAGAACCCTATTAAATGTATCCCGACATCAACATACTTGTCCGCCTGCATTTACTTTAGTTCATACAGAATATTTTTACTAGACTAAAATAGAACCACAGGGAACACGGTGACAATGACGAGTGTCAGGCAGAATGATTAATTGCTGACAAAATATCGTCATATTTGATAATGAGGCGCTTACAACCCTCCATTTCTATATAGTTCCTCAGCTATACAATCACCCGGGGCTACGGGCTGATACCATTGGGGCACATCCGATTTCTCCTTGGATTTTCACTTTGAATGCAGTAGATGGTACAAGGTTTTGGAGGTCAATTAGCCCCGTGCAATAAGGGCAGTCGATATTTTGTGTAACTACTGCCGATTCTTAGTACGTCATTTATGTATATGAGCTACAGGGCAGATTCAAATTGGAAATAATGGGACATGGTTTAAAAGGCGCAATCTATCCGCACCAAGATACATGTATGAACGAGGCCTTATACTTTATCTCTATATTTCTACTGAAATGGTCTTCTCGCTGTTTCACAGAGCCTGCTCTTCACAGTCAGCTTCAGGGGGTTCTACAGTTTCAGGCTCCCACTTCCTGTTCAGGCTGTGGATTGTTCTGCAGCCTCAGGCTTCCACTTCCTATTCAGGCTGTGGTTTGTTCTGCAGCCTCAGGCTCCCACTACCTGTTCCCACTGTGGGTGGTTCTACAGCTTCAGGCTCCCACTTCCTGTTCCCACTGTGGGCGGTTCTACAGCTTTAGGCTTCCCTTTCCTGTTCAGGCTGTGGGCAGTTCTACAGCTTCAGGCTCCCACTTCCTGTTCAGGCTGTGGGCGATTCTACAGCTTCAGGCTCCCACTTCCTGTCCAGGCTGTGGGCGTTTCTCTAGCTTCAGGCTTCCCCTTCCTGTTCAGGCTGTGGGTGGTTCTACAGCGCCAGGCTCCCACTTCCTGTTCACGCTGTGGGTAGTTCAATTGCTCCTGTTCAGGCTGTGAGCTGTTCTACAGCTCCAGGCTCCCACTTCCTGTTTACGCTGTGGGCGGTTCTACAGCTTCAGGCTCTCACTTCCTGTCCAGGCTGTGGGCGTTTCTCTAGCTTCAGGCTTCCCCTTCCTGTTCAGGTTGTGGGTGGTTCTACAGCTTCAGGCTCCCACTTCCTATTCAGGCTGTGGGTATTTCTACAGCTTCAGCCTCCCACTTCCCGTTCAGGCTGTGGGTGGTTCTACAGCTTCACCATCCCACTTTCTGTTCAGGCTGTGGGTGGTTCTACAGCTTCAGACTCCCACTTCCTGTTCAGGCTGTGGGTGGTTGCACAGCTTCAGCCTCCCACTTCTTGTTCAGGCTGTGGGTGGTTCTACAGCTTCAGCCTCCCACTTCCTGTTCAGGCTGTGGGTGGTACTACAGCTTCAGCCTCCCACTTCCTGTTCAGGCTGTGGGTATTTCTACAGCTTCAGGCTCCCACTGTCTTTCCACGCTGTGGGCAGTTCTACAGCTTCAGGAACCCACCTGATGAGGCTGCCTTACTGCGGTAGGCGGGCATATGCAACTTGATCAAGCTGCGTATTAAGGGCCACGTGTATGAAAACGCTCTTGGTCTAAGACTTTCTTTGTTCCCCATAGCAGCTTCTCAGAGCCCATAGCAACCAATCAAAGCGCCCCTTTCATTGGTTGCTATGCGCTCTTATTGGTTGCTATGGGCAACAAAGAGTCACAGTGCCCCTTTCATTTCAAATAGTGCTCTGAAAAAATGAAAGGGGTGCTCTGATTGGTTGCTATGGGCTCTGATTGGTTGCTATGGGCAACAAAGAAAGTTTTAGGCCTAGACAGTTTTCATACATGTCGCCCTTTATTTATTTTATTTTTTGCATGTATAAAGCATAACAGTAACGCATTTTAAATGTTCCACCAGTTCATTGTTTGTATAGGTTTGTGCTTCTGTATTTGATGTTTTTGAATATACGTTTTGCAGTCACACTAGTGCACTGGCATCTATACAAGTTTCACACCGATGTGCGGGCATGATTTAAAATCCGCACCACTGGTCAATTTCAACATGGAAATTTTTTCCTATGTGAGCAAATCCCCTCCGCACGGCTGTTACTGTAATCAGATGCGGATTTTAAGTGCACGAAAAATCTGCAGCAAATTAGTCCCGTGTGCATTCATTCATAGAACTAATCCAGCTGCCTTCTTGCAAAGCAGCTGCAAGCAACATCCTTACCTGGTAAAATCTTCCCAGCCTGCAATGCACCATGGGCAATGTAGTTCAGTAACAGCCGTGCTGGGATGATGTTACCTGTCAGTGAACTACGCTGTTTGTGCCGACACGTGGCTTCACCTTGAACTCGCTCTGCAGTGAAAAGACCTCATTTGTCCAATAACTGTCTCTCCTATGAGACGAGTCTATCCACCCTCTCACTGCTGAGGGAGTACATCAGCCGGCAGGCGTCGAGCCGCATTATGCCAGCAGTGCCATCCTCAGAAGACCACGTCCCTAGGAAGATCCTGCTTGGCGTTCCGTTTCTTGCTGTCTGTTTCATTGCTGTATAAATGTTTCAGCTCTGACTAAAGGGCTTAAGACAAAATACATTAACATATCCCAGCCCTGCCTTACCAGGGAAAACAGACGAGCCAAAAATAGAGGCACAGATGGAAATCCGACGGGGTGGTTTATTTTTTTTTATCTAATCTTTCACTGGGAAAGGTTACTAGAGGCAGAGGTGGTGCACAGGGTCGCCATCAGACATTTCAGGGCCCCATACAGCTGAAGCGTCTGGGCCCCTCTTCCCCATAAACCCCGCTTGCAGCGGGCCCCCTTCAGTCGCCGGGCCCCGTACGGCAGTACCCCCTGTACTGTCTTTACGGCGGCCCTGGTGGTGCAGATCAAGGGGTCGTGGAATGAAGAACCGGGTGGATGGCCAGACAGGCAATAAAAAAGGAGGATGAAGATGAACAAGGGGGGTGCTATGAATTTAGGGTCAATACAAGAGCATGTCTCCAGACCTAAACCCTATTGAGCATCTTTGGGACATCCTCACATGGAAGGTGGAGGAGCGCAAGGTCTCTAACATCCTCCAGCTCCGTGATGTCGTCATGGAGGAAGGAAGAGGATTCCAGTGGCTGCAACCTGTGAAGCTCTAGTGACCTCCATGTCCAAGAGAGTTAGGGTATGTTCACACAGCGTAATTGCGGCACATACAGTACGCGCCACAATACACTGATCAGCGCGTACTCCCGAGGCACGGGGGGGGGGCCGGCATGTAGTCGCCGCAAACAATTGACGTCGCTTATCTCCCCGCGCGTACAATACGATCGTATTGCACGCGCAGGGGGACGACGTGTAATCCATAGCTCTCTATGAGAACTATGGATTACCGTAATTGCGGCGCGCATTTCCCCACCTATAATGCGAAAATATATGGTGAAATGCACGCCAAATTACACCGTGTGAACATGGCCTTAAAGGGAACCTGTCAGTTACTTTATGCTGCATGAACACTGGGCAGCATTGAAAAATAACTGCAGGTTCCCCAATTCGAACCCTGTGGGTTTTACCCCAAAACACTGAGGCGTTCCCGGATAAACACCCAGTGAAGTTGTCCCGGGTGCGGGGAGATGAGTCAGATGTGCGTCTTCTCCCACCCCCTCAGCCTGACTGACAGCTCTCTCCCTGTAGACAAACATGGGAGAAAGCTGTCAGTCAAGCTGAGGGGGTGGGGAGAAGCCGCACATCTGACTCATCACCCCACACCCGGGACAACGTCACTGGGTGTTTACCCGAGAACGCCGCAGTGTTTGGGGATAAAACACACAGGGTTAAGATCAGGTAACATGTAGCTATTAATGCTCCCCGTCATTCAGGCAGCATAAAGGAGATGACAGGTTCTCTTTAAAGGGGCTTTGCCACGATGTAATGTTGATGAGGAATCCTCCAAGATGGGTATTTAATCACTTTTCTAAATATATGTGATTATAAAAAGTGAAGCCTCTGAGAGCTACAGCATTGCTCAGTCCCCTTTAGTTTCCTGAAAGTTTACATTAGACACGACCAGGAGTTGATCTGGCTGTGCTTGTGTGTTTGCACTTCTTATCTTATGACAGGGAACATGAAGTAGCTTGCAAGGGGCTGGGGAGAAAGTGCAGTGTATGAGGTTGTGTCTTTTGTATAGAGAATCCACTGGTTGTAATGTAATTATTTGAGTGAACATTGCAGACGCTCCCTTGTTCCTCGCTCTCTTCTCAACCCCCTTCCTCTCCTCTGTGACTCAGTATGCTTTGTTTTTCTTCTCTCCTGAGCAGATAACAGGTAAGGAACTCACTTCCTGGCAAAACCCCTTTAAGGCAGTGCTGGAAAATAATGGAGGCACACAAAATATTGACTCTTTGGACACAATTTGTCCATCGTCACTTAGGGGTGTACTGACTTTTGTTGTCACTTTTGGGTGAACTGACTTTTGTTGTCACTTAGGGGTGTACTCACTTTTGTTGCCAGCGGTTTAGACATTGATAGCTGTGTGCTGAGTTATTTTGAGGTCATACCAAATTTCCATTGTTATGGGCCGTTCACTCTGCGTTTCAGGATCCGTTTTGGATCCGAAAATCGCATCCAAAAACGCAGCGGTGATTGGATCCAACACGTATCCAATACAGCAGGAATGCTCCCTATAGTTTATTATAGGGCTCCTGCTTCGTCTTTCGGACCAAAAATTGACATGTCAATTCCTGGAACGGATCCGATAGACGCAGTGAGACGCATCGGAGATCACTCGTGTGAACGATGCATGTTTCATATTAAAAGCAATGTAAAATCACACTGCTATTTGCTAGCTGCGTGTTTGGGTCCATTTGGGGTCTGACAGACGGATCCAAACACGCAGCTAAAAAGCGAATGTAACACGAATCCAAACACACCGTGTGAACATACCCTTATACAAGCTGTACACTGACTACTTTACAGTGTCTTATCTTCAGTGTTGTCCCATGAAAAGATATAATACTATATTTACAGACATGTGAGGGGCGTGAGGGACTTTTGTGATATACTGTATATCACACAGTTCAGCTTTTCACCCTCCATCATAGAACCTATATATCCCAGAGCTCAGCTCCTCTCCTCTATCAATATTAATCCTACATATCAAGAGATCAGCTTCTTTTCCTCTCTATCATAAACCCTAATATTCACAGAGTCAGCTCCTCCCTTGTATCATTATAACCCTCATATAGCTTAAGAGCTGAGCTTCTCTCCACTCTATCATTTTAACCCCTATTTTGCACAAAGCTCAGCTTGTCTCTATCATATAACCCTATATATCACAGAGTCAGTTGTATCTCTTTGAGTATAACCCTATATATCACTGGAGCCAACTTCTTCACCTCTATCATCTAACCCTATATATCCCAGAGCTCTGCTCCTCTCCTCTATCATATAACCCTATATATCACAGAGCTCAGCTTATCTCCTCTACTATATAACCTTATATATCACAGAGCTCAGCTCCTCTCCCTCTATCATATAACCCTATATATCACAGAGCTCAGCTCCTCTCCCTCTATCATATAACCCTATATATCACAGAGCTCAGCTTCTCTCCTCTATCATATAACCCTATATATCACAGAGATCAGCTCCTCTCCTCTATCATATAACCCTATATATCACAGAGCTCAGCTTCTCTCCTCTATCATATAACCCTATATATCACAGAGCTCAGCTTCTCTCCTCTATCATATATCCCTATATATCACAGAGCTCAGCTTGTCTATCATATATCTCTATATATCACAGAGCTCAGCTCCTCTCCTCTATCAAATAAACATACTGTATATATCAAAGAGAGCAGTTTCTTTCCTGTTTCTAATATAACCCTACATTGTCTCTACAAACTCTCAGTGTGTCCAATTAGGAGTGTTTAGGTACATACCTTATTGATATCACCCAATATATTTCTGCATTTCCAGGAGGAAATGCAGAAGAATAGCACAATGCATTTTTTTAAGAAGAGATGCTCCAGAACTGGGGATTTACTTAAACATGTCAGAAAAGTGGACAGATCCTATTCATAGCATGCCAGGTCCCTAATAACAGTTCTTGCAGCCAAGTGCCAGTTCTCTGCTTTGTTCCAATCCACGAGCAGATCGGTGGGGAGTGAAGGGAATCAATACGACCAGCGTTTTCTATGCCAGTCTTAGCAGAAATAATACAGGGGTGAGATGCCCCAAGTATATTAAAAGGAAACTGTGATTGATGATGTTTTTTCCTTATGACTTCAGAGGCCTAGAATGAAATCCGGGAGGCGTTTCTATGTTGTTTTTAGCAAGTAGGAAAAACACTGAAAGAAAAATCTTAGCTCTGTTCACACTATCATCAGAGTCCCCGACGGTAGATGTACCAGATTTGATAAAAAGAATAATCAAGCCTGCTGCGCTACCAGGCTGAGACTGGCCCACTGGGGAATAGGGAAAACTCCCAATGGGCCCCTGAGCATGGTAGACCCAAAGTTATTTTTTTACTTCATATACAGTCTCAGACGAGGCAAAAAAGCAGAGAAAGAGGCAAAAAACAAAAAGCAGAGTATAGGAGGCAGGTACAGACATTTACAGCAGTTGTAGGGTGGGCCCCTAAAATAAACTCCACCGGTGGGCTCATAAAAACTGAACGGGTGGGAGTCAATTCCATCCGTGGGCCCTAGGCACCTCAGTCCAACACTGTGCGCTACTCTTCCCATCAAGACAACAAGCACCACATTGAACCTCGATATAAATCTGTGGGGTCCATTGGTCGCCATTATTGTCCATCGTTTAATGGAGCCAGTGTTGCGGTCACAGCTTTCATTATAAAGACGAGAGGTCGAAAAGAGCCTTAGAGGTCCAAAATGATTGGGCTGGCTCCTCTGAGGACAAAGCTTTGACAAATCAATGGCTACTAAAGATCCAGCAAGTGACCGTCCCATTTGGATCCAATCCATTTTCACTAGAGTCTGTTTCTTATGAGATGATTCCCAAATACTCTATTAGATCTTAAAGGGGTTGTCTCACTACAAGAATTGCTTTTTATGTTAAAGATCTTGCAAAAACAAGTCACTTTGCAATATGTGTCCATTAACAGTGTCCTACCTATTCCTAGATATCCCCTCTTGTATGGGCTGCATCAGCTCCTCAGGTCACTATAGCTGCAGACCTGTTTGATCTCTCCTGATAGGCTGCCAGCGCTGGTCGCTATAGTTACAGACCTGGTGTCCTCAGCAGCTCATCACTGCAAGCCAGTAAAGCCAGTAAGCACACCCCTGAATTAAAAAATTAAACTGAGAAAACAGGACTGAGGTGAGATGAATCAATTTAGTGAGACAACCCCTTTAAGCCTAATTCACATCTGCATGAGAGGTTCTCTTTGGAGTCGGATCCGTTACATGATGGACAAAAACAGCGCCCGACACAGACCCCACTGACTACAATGGAGTCCATTGGGGTTTCCGTCATGGTGTCCACCATTTGTGCAGAAAAAAAAGCATTGCATGCTGCTCTATGTTTTCTGTCATTTTTGATCAGATGGCGGCTCTGGATAGAATCTCCTACAGATGTGAACCCGGACTCACTGATGATCTGTCCTGTGTGTGTATTGATAACACAATCCAATATCAGCAGCACACTACTAGCACTAAAAATAATCAAAAAGAACATAGGAATTTTTGGAAAAACGTTTCGGCTACTTTGAATACATGGAAAAGTTTTGATTGTTTTTAGTGTTAGTAGTGTGCTGCTGATTTTGAACGGTGTTTGTATTTTGCTGCCACATCAGTGTGCACCTGTGCTAATTTTTTTCAAAAATGTTTTTGCATTTGCAGACCAAATCTTGTTTTCTAGACTGTTCGTATGTGGGAGTGGATGCCCCCACTTTAGCTTTTGCACTCCGCCCACCTGCACTGGTTTAAAAATCAATGCAGAGTATCTTGTAGCTGGAATCTACTATCCTTGAAATGTGGAGGTCTGAACAGGAACCAAGAGAGGTAACATATAGTGTAGGTTCCCACCTGTATAGAGGACATCTTGCCGATTTGGCAGGTAGGCTTACACAGTTTTGATAAAAAATGTAAACTAAGAACCTCAAAATTTTCATGTACCGTATTCTAATTAGCAGAAATGCTTTCCAAAAATTCCTATGTTCTTTTTGATTGATTTTAGTGCTAGTAGAGCGCTGCTGGCATTGGATTGTATTTGTATGTTACTGCCACACCAGTGTGCACCTACGCTCATTTTTTTCAAAATTTTTTTTGCATATGCAGACCAAATATTGTTTTCTAGACTGTTTGTATAGGGGAGTGGCTGCCCCCTCTTTGGTTTTTTTGCACTCCGCCCATCTGCACAGGTTTACACAGTTTTGATCAAAAATGTAAACCAAGAACCTCAAAATTTTCATGTATTCTAAGTAGCAGAAATTCTTAAGGGGCCTGTTTCTGAGATGAGTGCGGCCCCGGAGGAGAGACCCTCACTTACCATACTTTGATGACATAGTCTATCGATATGCCATCAAAGTCCATGGTGGAGATGCCCTTTTAATTGCTTTATACACTTTGCTGTTATCGATACAAAGTCTAGAAAACAATATTTGGTCTGCACATCCCAAAATAATTTTGAAAAAGAATGAACGTAGGTTCACACTGGTGTGGCAGCAACATACAAACACGATCCAATATCAGCAGCGCTCTACTAGCACTAAAAACAATCAAAAGGAACATAGGAATTTTTGGAAAAGAATTTCTGCTACCCAGAATACATAAAAAATTTTGAGGTTCGTAGTTTAACATTTTAGATCAAAACTGAAATAAGCCCACCTGCCAAATCGGCAAGACCTCCTCAATACAGGTGGGTACCTACACTAGATATTACCTCTCTTGGTGCCTGTTCAGACCTCCACATTTCAAAAATTCCTATGTTCTTTTTGATTGTTTTTAGTGCTAGTAGTGTGCCGCTGATATTGGATTGTGTTTGTATGTTACTGCCACACCAGTGTGCACCTACGCTCATTTTTTTCAAAAATCTTTTTAGATGTGCAGACCAAATATTGTTTTCTAAACTGTTTGTATGGGGGGACTGGCTGCCCTCTCTTTGGCTTTTTGCACTCCGCCCAGCTGCACAGGTTTTTAAATCAATGCAGAGTAACTTGAAGCTGGAATCTTCTCTCCCTAAAATGTGGAGGTTTGAAAGGCACCAAGAGAGGTAATATCTAGCATAGGTTCCCACCTGTATTGAGGTCATCTTGCCGATTTGGCAGGTGGACTTACACAGTTTTGATCAAAAATATAAACCAAAAACCTCAACATTTTCATGTATTCCAAATAGCAGAAATGCTTTTCCAAAAATCCTATGTTGTTTTTGATTGTTTTTAGTGCTAGTAGAGCGCTGCTGATATTGGATTGTGTTTGTATGTTACTGCTACACCAGCGTGCACCTACGCTCATTTTTTTCAATTTTTTTTTTAGATGTGTGGACCAAATATTGTTTTCTAAACTGTTTTTATGGGGGAGTTGCTGCCCCCACTTTGGTTTCTTGCACTCCGCCCACCTGCACAGGGTTTTAAATCAATGCAGAGTATCTTGTAGCTGGAATCTACTCTCCCTGAAATGTGGAGATCTCAATAGGCACCAAGAGAGGTAATATATAGCATAGGTTCCCACCTGTCCTGAAGTCGCCTTGCCGATTTGGCGGTGGGCTTACACACTTTTGATCAAAAATGTAAACTAAGAACCTCAAAATTTTCATGTATTCAAAGCGGCAGAGATGCTTTTCCAAAAATTCCTATGTTCTTTTTGATTGTTTTTAGTGCTAGTAGAGCGCTGCCGATATTGGATTGTGTTTGCATGTTACCGCTACACCAGTGTGCACCTACGCTAATTTTTTTCAACATTTTTTTAGATATGCGGACCAAATATTGTTTTCTAGACTTTGTATCGATAACAGCAAAGTGTACAAAGCAATTAAAGGGGCATCTCCACCATGGACTTTGATGGCATATCGATAGACTATGTCATCAAAGTGTGATAAGTGAGTGTCTCACCTCTGAGACCGCTGTCATCTCGGGAACAGACCCCTTAAGGGTGTTGCTCAGAATGGAAAGCTGGTTGCACTGGCCCATGACTCTTAATTCTCTTCAATGGGAGTTCCAAGTACAGCCGAACACACGACTCACCAGTACTCGGAACTCCAATAGAACAAAATGGAGAGTCAGGCGCAAGTGCAACTAGCTCTCCATTCTAGGCTGATAATTTTGCTGGCATGTTCTCAAGATAGGAACGGTCCCAAAGGTGGGACCCACATTTATCAAACATTGATAGCAAATTGATAGAAAGGGACACATGTATGAAAACTGTTTTGGTCTAAAACTCACTTTTTTTGCCCATAGGTTACTATGAGCAAAAAAGTGAGTTTCAGACCTAAACAGTTTTCATACATGTGGCCCAAAATGTCAGCAAAGTTCATGCCAGGGACACCCCTTTAAAAGTGGACTTGCACATAAAGGTTGGCCTATTAAATCATTAGTTTTAGGTACGCCCCAGTCTGGCACTGCATGGAACATACCTGATGTGCCTGTGCTGCTGTCTTTTTGCATCCTCTCCTAAGCGGTTCAGGGAAGGTGAGCGGCTCCGTGGTACCTGGGAATAGCTCCCAATAGTTTTCACAGTTCCATTTGGATTATTCTGCATCTGTTGCAATAGCTGTGGTGAGAGGCTGCGGTGTAAAGAGGCTGAGGCGGCGGACCACTCAGGGATATTATTCACGTTCAGGTTGTTGTCGCTGTTTGAACGAAGGAGGACTCTGGGTGCTGACAAGGTGTGCTGCGGCCCCCTTCTCCGATGAGAGTAGCTGGGCGCTTCCCTGAATGGCACTGGGGAAAAAAAAAAAAGAAAAATCTTGGGTAACTGCAGTGTAATCAATTATTTATTTCAGACTAATGTCATGCCTCCTAAGTGTCCCTATTTTGGAGGGCAGTCCCTAACCAAAGTCCCTCTGTCCCTCTTAGCTCTATAAATGTCCCTCTTTTTCATTTAGGAAACAGATTTGCATCAATAAACTGACTATCTTGCTTTAAAAAGTATCTGATTGCTTCCTCGCTGTATATTACATAACAATTTACTTAATATTTCATCATTGAATACAATGCGATCCTAAAAATGTCTCCGTTTTTGGATATCTAAAAAGTTGGCGTGTGTGTGTTTGGGCGTGGTTAGAGGCGTTTCTTGGTGTGATGTCATGTACATGGGTGTGGTTAGAGGCATGGCCTGACGTGTCCCTCTTTGCAATATCTAAAAGTTGGGAGGTATGTAATGTATACACTATCCAGGACCCGGTATTATCACGGTGTGAAGTCGTCACCTTCTACAGTGTAATGAAGGAGTACTGGGCACAGTCCATATTATTCCGTCATCCCCATCCACTAAACACCTGCACTCAGCAATGTGATTTATAACTTATTTTACTGACACAACCAGGCCAAGAAAGAAGGAAGGTTAAATGACAACACCCTCGCGGGAGCACACGTCTCGTTGTCGGCTTTGACAGACGTGAAATTGGACAATTTAATGAAATGCATCAAGGGAGCGCTCAGATTTATGCAACCTGACATTGTTAAATTAGCAAAGAAAACTTCAAAGGTCTGTATGGATCCCAATGCTAAAAAAAAAAAAAAATATATATATATATAAAAAATAGAAAAAAATCCACGGCACTCCAAACAGAAATCAAATAAATGGTAGGTTTATTCCTCCATGCTCATTGAGCGTTTCAGCTCCCTCCTGAAGCCTTTGTCAAGGTTTTCTTGGATATATATATATATATACACACACACACACAATATATAAATATATACATATACACAAATATATATATATTTATTACTATATATCACACACCACACATATATATTTATAATATACACACACCATTATATATATATAACAAAACATATATATATATACACACACACACTATATATATAACACACACACACTATATATATACACACACACACTATATATACATACACGAGATTATATACATACACGAGATTATATATATATATATATATATATATATATATATATATATATCGATGTGTAGACCAAGAAACATGGACCAAAAGAGACAACACTGGTCTATGGAGTCCAATGACTTTGCTACAGTACAGGTCATAATACCTGTATGCAGATGTATGCAGTCAATGAACAGCCAAAATGCAGCGGGCACAGGGCATTTGGGTGCTGTGCCACTGTCATGTAAAGAAGGCAAAGTAAAGTTTCTCTGTTTAACCCAACATTGTCCATTTCGGGAACTTCTCCTAGACCATATCACATGTTACTTAGGAATCCAAGAAGAACATCAATTTAAACACCTTATTAAAAGTAAATTCAGGTGTACAAAAATGCATGTCTAATCATGCTTACCTACATATCACAAGGCATTATGGGAAAGGAGCTGAGACGCTCAAGCACCCTCTATTTTGGATGTAACAAATCCTCAATTTGCTTCTGACTCACTGAATCTTTAGAAAGCAAAAAAGGATATTAGCCAAGCCAGTATCACCCATCTGCATACAGCAGCTGTTTTGGGGTTTTGCAGAGCAGAGCTGGGTGGGAGGCAATGAGTGGCTCAGAAAGGGGAATATCTCTCCTTGGCGAGAGCACAATACGGTGTGTGGAGTTTTGAATTGCCTTTTTGCCCTCCACTAAGCATCTGCAAATCACAATGCATTAGGGGAAAGGAGTTTTGTGATTTGCAGATACTTAGTGGAGGGCAAAAAGAAAATTCAAAACTCCACACGCCAATATGGTGTTCTCCCCAAGGAGAGGTATTTCTCATGTTTACCTACACTCAAGCCTATGTGGGTGACTACAGTTTGGTAAATTTGGTTATATATTGCCCATCAACTTTGCATAGCAGAGCGATACTGGCTGGCTGGGTGGGAGGCAATGAGTGGCTCAGAAAGGGGAATATCTCTTGTTGTGTATAGCACCATATAGGTGTGTGGAGTTTTGAATTGCCTTTTTGCCCTCCACTAAGCATCCATATCACACTTCTGACTGATGGGCTGAAAGAACGCAGTACAAACTCAATATGCCAAAGCATTAACAGCACTTCCAGCTGCCAGGTCATGTTCTACTGTAGTGAATAGAACTCCAAGGGGGAGCAAAAGCTCTGACTACTCTTTCCAAAATGAATTGATATATGTCAGCTGAATTCAATGGATAAATAGCGAGCTGCTGACAGACCCGCTACCTGCTCCTGTCTACATCATACAGCAGCTGATAGGTTTTTGATTACAAATTGGAGGTTACCTTCCAATAACAAAAATGTGCACAGAGATCCTACTTAAACCAGGGATCTCTTTTAAGTCATAAACAAATCACAAGGCACTATGGGAAAGGAGCTGAGAAGCTCTAGCGCCCTCTTTTAGATGTAACAAATCCTCAATTTGTTTTTGACCCACTGGATCTTTGGAAAGCAAGAAGGGATATCTAGCCAAGCCAGCATCGCTCATCTGTATACAGCTGTTTTGGGGTATTTGCCCCTTGTCAGTACAGAGCAGAGCGATGCTTGCTTGGCTGAGTGGGAGTCAATGAGTGGCTCAGAAAGGGAAGATCTCTCCTTAGGGAGAGCGCCTATATAGGCGTGTGGAGATTCGAAATGCCTTTTTGCACTCCACGAAGCATCTGCATATCACAAGGCATTATGGGAAAGGAGCTGAGAAGCTCTAGCGCCCTCTTTTGGATGTAACAAATCCTCAATTTGCTTTTAAGCCACTGGGTCTTTGGAAAGCAAGAAGGGATATCTAGCCAAGCCAGCATCACTCATCTGTATACAGCTGTTTCGGGGTATTTGCCCCTTGTCAGTACAGAGCAGAGCGATGCTTGCTTGGCTGAGTGGGAGTCAATGAGTGGCTCAGAAAGGGAAGATCTCTCCTTAGGGAGAGCGCCTATATAGGCGTGTGGAGATTCGAAATTGCCTTTTTGCACTCCACGAAGCATCTGCATATCACAAGGCATTATGGGAAAGGAGCTGAGAAGCTCTAGCGCCCTCTTTTGGATGTAACAAATCCTCAATTTGCTTTTGAGCCACTGGGTCTTTGGAAAGCAATGCTGGCTTGGCTAGATATCCCTTCTTGCTTTCCAAAGATCCAGTGGGTCAAAAGCAAATTGAGGATTTGTTACATCCAAAAGAGGGCGCTAGAGCTTCTCAGCTCCTTTCCCATAATGCCTTGTGATATGCAGATGCTTCGTGGAGTGCAAAAAGGCAATTTCGAATCTCCATGCGCCTTTATAGGCGCTCTCCCTAAGGAGAGATCTTCCCTTTCTGAGCTAGTCATAAACAAGACAGATACATCATGATGTACTGATGGATAAAAGCACTGAAGACGAGGAGATGGAAGGGACGGGATCTGGCGACCAGTTACCAGTGGCACCAAGTTATATATAGACTCGCACGCATCCTCTCCGTGCAGCTTGCCAATGACAGCTCGGCACGGATGGCGCTTGGTATAAATACACAGATGTGCAGCGAACGCTTCTTTCAGATTATTCCATGGAACAGAGTTGTCACCAGAGCTGGACTTGGAGGCCTACAAACGTGTGCGCTGGCTCTAGCACAAATAGTGAGACAGCAGGGCTCCTTAGTCAGGATGTCAATACAACGCTGCAATGCAAAAACCGAACGTGCACGTAGTTCCAGCAGTAGAGAATGGCTATAGTACCAGTGACAAGACTGCTGTGTGGCATCCTTAATTAGCATTACTAATCCAAAAAGATTTCCCATCATTTCTTATCCAGGCTGTGGTCTAGGAAATGCAGTTGTATATTCAGGGGCGTAACTACCGGGGTAGCAGACGTAGCGGCTGCCATGGGGCCCGGGCTCTTAGTGGGCCCCGGGGCAGCTGCTACCACGTCTGCTACCCCAGTAGTTTGGCTCTTGCGCCCGCCGGCAATGAACATACCAGTTCTGTGTATATTGTATGCTTAGCTACAAGGATATAGATCCCTTTGCAGACAAATTCTCTGCCCGATGACCTTGCTATAGACGCTTTAGCGACGTGCCACCTATATTTTGCTGGGAAAATATTTCCAGGATGCAGATGAATGCCAAAAAATGGTGCGGTGTTCAAAAACCTGCCAAAATCGGGTCAACCATAAAGTGAAATACATATTCCATGGTTTATTTTTCAGTAGTACTCTGTTTCTCTGAAAATAAGGGCTTATTTTTGGAGCAGGGGTTATATTTCCCAAAATCCTGAAAAAATCATGATAGGGCTTATTTTTGGAGTAGGGGTTATATTTCCCAAAATCCTGGAAAAATCATTTTAGGGCTTATTTTTGGAGTACGGGTTATATTTCCCAAAATCCTGGAAAACTCAAGATAGGGCTTATTTTTGGAGTAGGGGTTATATTTCCCAAAATCCTGGAAAACTCACGATAGGGCTTATTTTTGGAGTAGGGGTTATATTTCCCCAAATCCTGGAAAAATCATGATACGGCTTATTTTTGGAGTAGAGGTTATATTTTCCAAAATCCTGAAAAAATCATGATAGGGTTTAGGGTGTCTGTTTTACTTGGGGAGTATACCTCCATCATTTACTGCAGCACAGCACCGTATGTACCGGTAACCAGAGAAACAAGAAAATAAGACATCCCCTGAATATAAGCCCCAAGCCATCTATGAGAGCAAATAATAATATAAGACTGTCTTATTTTCAGAGAAACATGGCAGTAATACACTGTGTGAACATACTCTAACACAGCCAAAAAATGTGGTGCACGGCACGGGTGTAGGGGGCAGACGTACGGCTCAATTTAAGTCACAACTGGCTTAACGGTGCATTTTAATCAGTAAATTTCCCCCATTGTCCCACATATTTCAAATCACAGACATACAGAATTTTTCCAAAACTTAGACAAAAAGCAAAACAAAAGCTAAAACTTTATACCATATTGGTTAAAAAGGAGATAGAGGTCTTCCACATGGGATTTAAATACTTTTAGCGCCTCTTCCGCTATGACTAAGAGCTGCTCCAGGCTCGAAACACGTCAGAACTTCTATGTCCTTTTTAACCGCTAGGATTGATGTTTTAAAGTTTAGGTTTTTTTTAGTACAAAAAACCTCTCTATTGTCTGTGATTTTCCTCGTTGCCCTGATTCCGGGAGGACTCTTCGAGCTGTGCCCTATGTATTGAGGCCACATGTTGCAAACTTTGAGCATATCCTGTTCTCTCTTCCAGAACTTCCTTAAAGGGGTTGTCTCACTGCATTGATTCATCTTACTAGTCCTGTTTTCATGATTTCACTTTGAATTCACTTTGAAGGTTTACTTGCTTCTACTAGGCTGCAGTAAAAGTCAGGTCTGTAGCTATAGCAGTGCTGGCAGCCTATCAGGAGAGAGCAAACAGGTCTGTAGCTATAGTGACCAGTGCTGGCAGCCTATCAGGAGAGAGCAAACAGGTCTGTAGCTATAGTGACCAGTGCTGGCAGCCTATCAGGAGAGATCGAACAGGTCTGTAGCTATAGCGACCAGTGCTGGCAGCCTATCAGGAGAGTTCAAACCGGTCTGTAGCTATAGCAACCAGTGCTGGCAGCCTATCAGGAGAGTTCAAACCGGTCTGTAGCTATAGCAACCAGTGCTGGCAGCATATCAGGAGAGATCAAACAGGTCTGTAGCTATAGCAACTTGAGGAGCTGATGCAGTCCATACAAGAGGGGATATCTAGGAATAGGCAGGACACTGTTAATGAACACATATTGCAAAGTGACTTGTTTTTGCAAGATCTTTAACATAAAAAGCAGCAATCCTTGTAGTGAGACAACCCCTTTAAAGTGAGAGTCACCAATACACGCTGCTCAGTATAATTGCCTGTCACTGCTAACTAGAGAGGGTTATAATATTGATTAGACCTTCCTTCTATTGGTCATTCAGAGAGTGCTACTCCGAAGAGTTGCTGATGGGTCATCAGAGCATAACCCTTGACTGGCACTTTGGCAATGGTAAGTTCATATTCGCCCACTATTACATCTCTCTCTTTTAGGGCACAATGAAAATTAAGCAATTTAGAATGACATTTTTGCACCATTAATCCCCTTTAAACTCCATAGAATACTGTTGTCGCCCATTACTATTATGCTGATGCAATACACAGCCGTCTGAGTATATCGCATGCAATAAAAAAAAACCTCATGGTCGAGGAGGCAAATTCTGAACACTATTGGCAGATTTTTGGGCATCATTTTGCACGGTATAAATAGGTACGTCTAGATATTGCTGCTCCTCGGACAGGAAAACCCTTAGAGGAACCTGAACACATCAAAAAAATAGGAGCCCATCCCCCTCTTATCTATGTGGAAGGTTGCATGTGCAAGTAGCCTCCATTAAGCAAGATGGTGTGACAGACGCTAGGGCTTCTCCAGATGGGAGGGCTGAGATATCCAACACTCTCAATAACAACCTGACACATATAGCATGCACGCCAGCCTATATAGCACATACACAGACAGGACGACGTGCAAACAGTGGGAGGTCAGTGTCAGCAGATGAGTATAATGGGTGTTGTGGGAGATTGGTGGCACCACCCAGCACTTCTATTAGTTGTAATGGGACTATCCTTGTAGTGCATGGACCAGTCTATCTCAATAATCAATTAAGTTCTTATGGAGCTACACTAAGGTATTTTTACATGGAGGATGGTGTGGTTGGCTCCATAGGATGCTGAACATATCCTACCCTAGCAGTATGGCTTCAGGGGGCGCATAGCTCGCACTTATAGCGCCAGTGCTAGGGAGACTTATAGCTGCTATGCAATGCCATATCCTAGCTAAGAAGCCCAGATTGCATGCTTGCTGTCCCAAAGAATATCTGTCAGCTGACCGAATGCTCATCTGGTAGCAATCTTAGGGTATGTTCACACGCAGTTCTGCGGCGCATACAGTACGTGCCGCAGTACATCGTGTGTTTCGGGAGCTCACACTAATAATTGACCTGTCACTTATCTCCCCGCACGTACAATACGATCGTGTATGAGCGGGGAGAGGAGGCATAATCCATAGTTCTATGAGAGCTATGGATTACCGTAATTTCGGCATCTCGTCTGTATTAGAGCGCAAATACGCGGTGAAATACGCGTCGAAATTATGCCGTGTGAACATACCCTTAGGGTATACGGCATGTATAGTACGCGCCGCAATACGGCGGGTGTTTTGGAGCCATGTGCTGATCAGCGTGTATTTCCAAAGCACGGGGGGGACTGGGACCCATAGACATGAATGGTCAGCGGCGAATACGTATTCGCCACTAAGGCAATGTTCACACGACTTAAACTGGGTCGTATCTTGCCCCATATTTCGCGCTGTACTGCGCTAAATACGGGGCGAGATCCGTCCCAGTCATTACGGTAATGCACAGTTCTCATAGAGAACTATGGATTACGTCTCCTCTCCCTGCTTACACACTACGCCGCACGGGGAGAGAAGTGACGTCAATTATTCACGGCGTGTACGCGCCGAGAATAATGACTGTCTATAGGGCCGGCGGGCTGACAGATCCCCCGCCCGGCCCCGAGCACACCGCGTAATTGCGGGCGAAATCCGTCCCACAATTATTGCCGTGTGAACATAGCCTAACAATTGACATGTCAATTCTCCCCCCGCGCTGCCGCGCATACAATACAACTGTATTGTACGCGTGGGTGGGGGGAGGGGGGGGAACGACGCGTAAAACAATAGCTCTCTATGAGAACTATGGATTACTGTAATTGTGGCGCGCAATACGCGGCAAAATACGCGCACAAAGACGCCGTTTGAACATACCTTTAGTCCCGCTTCTCACCTCAGTGTCGGAGGTTCTGCCTTCCTCGCAGATTCTGTCCAAATTGATGAAAAATAAATAGCACAGCATTCAGCCCTATTACCATTGAAATGATGGACAATGCGACGGAAAACCAACAGACCCCATTGTAGTTACGGCAATAAGATCCTTCAGGCTCTGTTGGTGTCCGTCATGAAACAGGTCAAATGCCACCTCTGCAACACAGATGGGAACTGGGGCTAACAGGGGTTGCTTTATCTTATCTTAGCGCCAACTTGCTCACTGGTTTTGCCAGGTATTACAGCTCATCCCTATTGAAATGAATGATGTTAAAGGGGTTGTCTCACTACAAGGATTGCTGCTTTTTATGTTAAAGATCTTGCAAAAACAAATCACTTTGCAATATATGTCCATTAACAGTATTCTACCCAATCCTAGATATCCCCTCTTGAATGGGCTGCATCAGCTCCTCAAGTTGCTATAGCTACAGACCTGTTTAATCTCTCCTGATAGGATGCCAGCACTGGTTGTTATAGCTACAGACCTGGCTTCCACTGCAGCCTAGTGGAATCCAGTAAACACGCCCCTGAATTCAAAATGAAACCAAGAAAACAGGACTGAGGTGAGATGAATCAATGTAGTGAGACAACCCCTTTAAGCTACAACACCATACAGAACCTGTGGATAAGTTAAGGCGCTGTGTTTTCTAATCCTAGACACCATGACGGAAAACCGTGAGACCTCAGTGTAGTCAATGGGGTCTGTCAGGCACTGTTGGTGTCCATCTTCAGATCAAGTACCACCTCTGCAATGCAGACATGAACCAGGCCTAACAGGTGTTTTTGGAGAACTAGCGCCAACTTGTTCATTGGTACTATCAGAAACTACAGCTCACCTCCATTGAAGTAAATTAGCTTAAAGGGAATCTATCAACATTTATTTTTTTTTACTTATTAAAGCAAGATACAGATACATATTCTTTTATTCTTATCTGTTGTCACTTTCTAATTGCAGATTTTTGGATTCTGTTGTCTGTATGTGACTATGTGGGCGGCCATCTTGTCTGAGCCGTCTTTAACAGCATTTAGAGAGATGCTTTACAGCAGCTTCATGGACACAGAAGTCTGTGAACAGGAGCAGAGGAGCAGACCCATATGGAAGAGTTTTCTGGGCATGCTCTGCGACCTGGGAAGAAGTCAGCGTGCAGGGTGAGGTGTGACTATCTCCTATTGAGGAAGCACTACAGGAGCGAGTGTGAAATGCGTAGTCCCATCATCACCGAGTGGATTAGATACATTTTTATTATGTTTTAACGGTTTTTATATTTGCATGTTTGTAGCAGCTGTTTTTATCATCTACGAGATAAGGCACCGATTGTTTTACATTTTTAAAATACAGACAGTCCCAGACTTTACAACATTTCGACTTAAATCTGTCCCCTAGTAAAAAAACGGAGATTCATGGGGCCTGCTGGCACTTGTAGTTTCATGTTCCACAGCAGAGAGTAGCTGTGGAATGACAAGTTCCAGCATGCCACAACAGGACATGAGGTGAAAATGAGGTGACATCTTCTTAACAGGGAAACAGACAGGAAAGCAAATGTAAAAACCCTTCCCTGCACTGCCCAAAACTTAAAAAAAAAAAAAAAAAAAAGGTTTGTGCTGGAGTTACATTTAATACATATACCTGTTTAGATTTACATGCAAAGTCAACTTAAGAACAAACCTACAGTCCCTATCTCATTCGTAACCCGGGGACTGCCTAGTACTTTCAAAATGAAGGGCATATAGACTTTCACAGGGAAAACCTTGTCCTTGCCACATACCACATTTTTGTGGTTAATGCAAAAATTGTGAACATTCACTAAATAGGGCAAACACAGTCCAATCAGGACTATGTTTGATCTACTGACGTCTTTGGCCTGTCACGGCCCCGCCGTCAGGATGAATTTTTTACTGACAAATTTTAACCATTTAGAGCACTGTAACCTTCTGCCCTGCTGTTAATACCCTTTCATCACCAGGGTCTCTTTTACAGGCTCAGCTAGGAATAGCAGAGCTTAAATGTCAGTCAATGCTGTAGAACCACCCACAGCCTGAACATTAAGTGGGAGCCTGAAGCTGCAAGAACACCCACAACAGATACCACGAATGGTATCCAAGAACGAGAAGTGCAGAAGGTCTTATTGGACCAACTCATCTCTCCGTAATTGGCCTTCATCAGATGCTAATTATCAAGTAAACAAGCAATCATTGCACAATGTAGGCTGCTTTCACACAGCGCAGTTTTGGTGCAGTTTTAACTGCGCTCCAATTAAACTGCCTTTATTACCAGCAGCTTCTCTCACTTATCTAAATTGTCCAGAAAGGTGTTTCATGTAAGTAATCAATGACTATGTGAAGTCTTGTGGATACATTTGCACTAATTGATTCCTCACTTTCCAAACAGTTTAGATAAGTGACAGAAGCTTGCTGCTAATAAAGGCAGTTTAATTGGAGTGCAGTTAAAACTGCACCAAAACTGCGCTGTGTGAAAGCAGCCTAAGATTTCCCTCTGTTCAGATAAAGGGAGCAATGCACGAGATACAATAATTGCCAAGAAGCAGAAATCATCATCTTTGTGATCAGCATAGTAAACATTTATCATGGAAGGTGTCCTTGGGAAAAAAGACAAATCTCTCTTCAGGCCGGACATGAATCTGCAGCCTCATCACTTCTGAGAGCTAATGTCTTATTCTGTAGAAAGCAAAATGTATGCACCCCAGCAGGGCACACGTAGCGGGCTGTGCAGCTACATGGGGGCTACATTGATAAATAGGATGTTATAGGATGAAGAGTAGAACATGGTGGATACTGCTGAGCAAGTGCCTTCAGCTCAGTGCTAGGTCAGTCCAACCTTAAAGTGGTATTCCCACTATATTGATTAGCTTTAAACATTACGGCAAAGGTAGATAAAGACAAATACAGGCAGTCTCTGACTTACACCTTACCCTAGTTACAAACGGAGACTTATGTGGCATGCTGGCACTTATAGTTCCATGTTCCACAGCAGATAGTAGCTGTGGAACAACAAATTCCAGCACGCCATAGCAGCACATGAGGTGAAATCTTTTTACCAGGGACACAGACACAAATACAAATGTAAAAACCCTCCCCGGCACTATCCAAAACTAAAACAAAACCCTTTTGTGCTGGAGTTACATTTATTAAATGTACCTGTTCTGACTTACATAGCAATTTAACTTAAGAACAAACCAACGGTCCCTATGCCGTTCATAACCCGGGGACTGACTGTACACTACTGTCCTGATTTGGCTTCCTTAGAGCAGTTCTTATCTCCTGCTTCTTTACACAAGCTTCACTAAGTTACCAACCACATCTCCCTGCTCTAGCAGCTCTTGCGGGATGGTGACATCACTCCATGCTGTGTCTTATCAGCAGAACACAAGTTGGTTTTTCTTTTTTACTGACAAACTTTAACCCTTTAGAGCTCTGTAACCTTCTGCCCTGCTGTTAATACCCCTTCATCACCAAAGTCTCTCTTACAGGCTCAGCTAGGACTAGCAGAGCTTAAATGTCAGTCACTGCTGTAGAACCACCCACATTCTGAACAGGAAGTGGGAGCCTGAATCTGCAAGAACACCCACAGCCTGAACAGGAAGTGGGAGCCTGAAGATGGCTATGAATAGCAGGCTCTGTGGAAAAGAATGATGAGAACACCCCTTAAAATATTTAGGAATTTTTACCAAATGGGCTTGGATTTGCCCACATAGGAGCAGGAAACTTGTGGTGGGGACATGTATAGGTTTATGTGCTTTGATGCTGAATTTCTGATTAAAAAGAAGAGAAGATTTTAAAGGTGAAGCATATTACTGCTTTCGCTGACCACATAGAGTGATTGATACAATAACGAAAGGCGAGCAATCAATCACTTTATGTGGGTGGTGTAATCAGAACTCTTACAGTATCTTAAAGGGGTTTTCTCACAATGCTGTTTCACTAAATCACAAGCAGCTTTTCATCCTCTGTCTCGTCAGGCTACGGATGGTTCTATAGCAGTGATAGGCATATTTAGCTCCTCTAGCTGAGACACTACAAAGATGTAAGTGCAGGAGATTTAATCTTCAGTAAACAAAGCTACAGGTGCTCTGAGAAGTGAAAACAATTGCTTATCTGTAAACAAAACCGAATATTGTTAGGGATGATTAGTCAGTCCATGCTGCCGTCACTTCCTGTGGTCTGTCTAATCAGGAAAAATATGTCTTCTACCAGCTAGATGAACAGCCAGTACCCAGAACCTCTGACTGTATCAAAACCACATGGAAAAAAGAGGTACTGTCTAAAATATAACTTTTATTGATAATAACTTAAAAAATATGATATATAACCCCACTAACAATTCTCTCTAGAACTACCAGGGCGATACTGTATAATAAATAACAGTCCATACCCTAAAGTGCAAGATGATCGCCCCGATCAAAGACGCTCTTGCCCGGGACCTGTCCCTAGGAAAATTAACAAATATGGTCCTCTAGTCTGGTCCCAACATGTTTCGACCAGCCTGTAGAAATTATCCCTGGTCACCTCAGGGAACCAAAGTGCAGGAATTCAGTCTAAAGGTGCTCAAAAATAATTGTCAAGAAATATATTACAGGTATTCTATGCTTAATTCAAAATACCTGATAAAATGACAATACCAACTAGGGAAAAAGAGAACAAGGATGATGTAATCATCCAAGAGAACAAGAGGTGGTCATATCCAAGAGACCTCAATACCTTAGGCCAAAGTAATATACCTTACCGATATGTAGAGGAACCACCCCCACTATTTCAAGGTGTAGTGATTATGGACACCTCAATGTCATCTCTAGCCCTATCAGGGCATTGCAGCATCAGCCACATTCAATAGTTGAGAGAATCTTGCTTCAAACCCTATCCCCCTATATATCACAGAGCTCAGCTTCTCTCCTCTATTTTATAAGCCTACATATCACAGAGCTCAGCTTCTCTCCTCTATCATATACCCATATATATCACAGAGCTCAGCTTCTCTCCCTCTATCATATAACCCTATATATCACAGAGCTCAGCTTCTCTCCTCTAGCATATAACCCTATATATCACAGAGCTCAGCTTCTCTCCTATATCATATAACCCTATATATCACAGAGCTCAGCTTCTCTCCTATATCATATAACCCTATATATCACAGAGCTCAGCTTCTCTCCTCTATCATATAACCAAATAGATATCACAGAGCTCAGCTTCTCTCCCTCTATCATATAACCCTATATATCACAGAGCTCAGCTCCTCTCCTCTATCATATAACCCTAGATATCACAGAGCTCAGCTTCTCTCCCCTATCATATACCCTATATATCACAGAGCTCAGTTCCTCTCCTCTATCATATAACCCTATATATCACAGAGCACAGCTTCTCCATCTACCATATAACCCTATATATCACAGAGCTCAGCTCCTCTCCTCTATCATATAACCCTATAGACCACAGAGCTCAGCTTCTCCCTCTACCATATAACCCTATATAATCACAGATCTCAGCTTCTCTCCTCTATTATATAACCCTATATATCACAGAGCTCAGCTTCTCCCTCTACCATATAACCCTATATAATCACAGATCTCAGCTTCTCTCCTCTATTATATAACCCTACATATCACAGAGCTCAGCGTCTCTCCTCTATCATATAACCCTATATATCCCAGAGCTCAGCTCCTCTCCTCTATCATATAACCCTACTTATCACAGAGCTCAGCTCCTCTCCTCTATCATATAACCCTATATATCACAGAGCTCAGCTCCTCTCCTCTATCCCATCCTACTCTAAAATAGGGCAACATAAACCACCAAACAGTTTTGCTTTAATTCTTGTCCCCTACTGTTTTATCCTACCAAGATATGGCAGTACTAGCTTATGAACTTAAAGGGGTTGTCTCATCTCAAAGTTTCATAGGATGCATGAATGAAATAATGCTACTTTGCTCTGTTACTTCCTGGTTAAGCTGTCTGTAATTAGCATATGAGCGCCCTGTATTCAGACTTCTCTGTTTATCAGCCTAGATTAGCTAAATTACCTTCTCTAAGGTCCAGAGAAGCTTCTGAGCTAATGTAAACAGTAGAGTAATTAGTGTCTTTTGCCTGAAAGATCAGATAACACACAAGCTCTCACATTGCCCTGACCTGTGTGATGAAGTCACTCCCTGCTATCAGATAGAACAAACAGCAGGGGGGAGAAGTACACAGGTCGGTCACTAGAGAAACCAGAGAGAGCTCAGAAGGTGATAAAATCACTTGTAGCTCCTTAACAAAAAAGATGAACAAAGCAATATATTTGGAAAACGTCTTCATTTAGTGTTCCCTACATTTTGAAAGCAAATTTTTTTAGTGAGACAACCCCTTAAAGTACATAATACAATTGCCAGTCTATTGCTCACAAGGTATGGCATCAGCATAGGAGAAGAGTGGGAGTTTACAAGACCACCAGACAGTATCCCCTCCTGTCTTTCCCATGTCATTGTATTGTGACTCTCGGGTCCCTCTGTGATTTGCAATTGTTGATATGCCTGGGGGTTGCTGGCATCATGCACTGGTAACATATCCAGGGGCAGAGGGGTTAGCGCCATTCTAGCTCTGACGCTCTAAAGGCCCCAGGCTCCAGTGCCCAACAGCATCTCCCCTAAATGAAGCTGACGGCAGCCAAAGGGGCATAAAGCTCCCCAACCCGTTAATTCTTGCAGTCAGGAATTTGTGCACATGAAAGGTATAAGATTAAAAAAAAAAGTTTGGAAAAAGACCTCAAGGTCCCCAATCTGCCCCCCCCCCTTCCCCCGCCCCTTTCAATGTACCGAAAAATACAAACTGACCCATGACCCAAGGAGCCAGCGTCAGGCCAAGGCCATCATCCGTTTATTGGTGACAGCGGAGGTCGGTAGTGCTGGACGAGCTTGTCCTCAGCGCCTCTCTTGTATAGGAGAACGATGCCGTTGCTACAGAATAGCAGGTTGCGCCATAATTCATCTGGTCACTATATTTACTATTTTGCCATAGGCAAACTTAAACTCTATCAGTTCTCTATCTATAAAACACTAAAACGTAACTTTTATTATGTATAACACAACCTCTATACACACTATTTAAAAACCTGATTTCTAACCTCACCATTTAACCCTTTCTACTTCTGAAGGAAGGAATAGCTCCTTTTCTATTATCAAGTCTGGTGGAACCCCACCTATTAACAGGAAAGCCTTATATATACAGCAATTTACTAACTCCAGTAAGGGATCCCAAGCCTCCTACTTGGGCAGTCGTCCCTAATCTAATGGACACAAGACAAATAAGGCCCCCTTGTGACACCCTCTGCAGCAGGTGACACTTCTAGACAGAGGTGAGAAATCACAATTTAAAACGTCATGCCTGACCTCCCCAACATGTTTCACCAGCTAAACTGGCTTCATCAGGGGTTAGAGGTCCAGTCTAGGGGCAGCCGTTCCTTCCTTCGGAAGTAGAAAGGGTTAAATGGTGAGGTTAGAAATCAGGTTTTTAAGTAGTGTGTATAGAGGTTAAGAGTTATACATAATAAAAGTTACGTTTTAGTGTTTTATAGATAGAGAACTGATAGAGTTTAAGTTTGCCTATGGCAAAATAGTAAATATAGTGATCAGAAGTCACTCTCTGTTCTCTTGTGAGATTCCCTTTCTTTTTGGAGACTATTTAATAATTCATCTGGTACTCCATGACAGATAAGACTAGAAGGGAGCCACATCTTAGGCTGGATTCACACACAGTGCGACAACCAAATACTACTGTATACCACTGTGATGTCATCAGCTGTAGCTCATGAAGGGAGTCACGTGTGGTGCGTTGGCTTGGTGGGTATATATAAGGTGTGCGATAGGCTGTCTGCACACATATCCCTCATTGCTGTCAAGGGTAAAAGGGATGATTTATCAGAGTTGCAAAAAGGGATGATTATTGACTTTTGTGCCAAGGTCGGGTGTATTTCTGACACTACGCAGTCTGTAAATTGTTCACATGCTGCTGAAAGTGTGTCGTGAGTGGGCAAATGGCGCCATTTTGAATAAGCTAATTGTCCTCATTTTAGGGAGGAATGTAGAGGAAGAGGGGCAGAAAGAAAGAGGCATGTGTAGTCATGCAAAGGAGCTGTAGAACAGGCCCCAAGAATCAACTCCACTAGTAGGACCCAGGAATCAACTCCACTGGTGGGCCTCAAGAATCATCTCCACTGGTGGCCCCAAGAATCAACTCCACTGGTGGGCCCCAAGAATCAACTCCACTGGTGGCCCCAAGAATCAACTCCACTGGTGGCCCCAAGAATCAACTCCACTGGTGGCCCCAAGAATCAACTCCACTGGTGGCCTCAAGAATCATCTCACTGGTGGGTGCCAAGAATCAACTCCACTGGTGGGCCCAAAGAATCAACTCCAATACTGGTGGGCCCAAAGAATCAACTCCAATACTGGTGGGCCCAAAGAATCAACTCCAATACTGGTGGGCCCCAAGAATCAACTCCAATACTGGTGGGCCCAAAGAATCAACTCCAATACTGGTGGCCCCAAGAATCAACTCCAATACTGGTGGCCCCAAGAATCAACTCCAATACTGGTGGGACCCAAGAATCAACAATACTGGTGGCCCCAAGAATCAACTCCAATACTGGTGGCCCCAAGAATCAACTCCAATACTGGTGGCCCCAAGAATCAACTCCAATACTGGTGGCCCCAAGAATCAAACTCCACTGGTGGGCCCCAAGAATCAACTCCACTGTGGGCCCAAGAAACAACTCCATCGGTGGCCCCAAGAATCAACTCCATCGGTGGCCCCAAAGAATCAACTCCACTGGTGGCCCCAAGAATCAACTCCACTGGTGGGCCCAAAAATCAACTCCATTAGTGGCCCCAAGAATCAATTCCACTGATGGCCCCAAGATTTAGCTCCACTGGTGGTGTCCATGAATCAACTCCACTAGTGGCCCCAAGAATCAGCTCCACTGGTGGCCCCCAGAATCAACTCCACGGGTGGGCTCCAGGAATCAACTCCATGGGTGGGCCCCAGGAATCAACTCCATGGGTGGGCCCCAGGAACCAACTCCAGGGGTGGGCCCCAGGAATCAACTCCATGGGTGGGCCCCAGGAATCAACTCCACTGATGGGGCCCAAGAATCAACTCCACTGGTGGGCTCTAGGCACTCCAGTCTGGCACTGACCTTCTAGCACATGGTGATACTAGAGTAGTTCATCAAACTCTGCCCTGGTGCATTGTTGCATCTGTGTGAATAAATCTCTTTAAATTAAGTGATTATTGCCCATATAATAATAAAATATACAAACTAATGATAACCCTGATGCCATCACCAAGCAATGACCATAAAAATTGACAAGTTCACCTCCCTAAACATCAAGCACTGTTATTTATTAGTCATAAAATGGGGATAAGGACAATTGTCACTTTTATCCCCTTGAGGGCTTTGCAGGGGGGAGGGGGGGCGATGACCTTCAGAGCTGCTATTATTTTAAGCCTGAAAGGCAGAATCCTAGGAGGGAGGACGGTGACAGGTACAGAACATGGCTTCTGGTTGGTACCTTTTGGGGTGGTGGGTACAGGGTGCAGGCGTTTGTGCAGCTCGGTGGGGCCCGGCAGTGATGGCGTGTGATCATCAGACGCCACAGGAGATTGACGACTAATGATTAATCAAGACCACTTTGCTTGGAGTGATTCATTGGATTTCGCTATACCCGAAAAACTAAAAAGCAAAAAAATCCAAAACCGATATAAATGATGTTTTAATCTAATTTAATTTGCTGCCTGATACAACCAACCCCATGTAAATCAATCACCACTGGCTCAAACCACACAAGTGTCACTTGAAGCGACGGAAAAGGTTGGACCTGTCCCAGTTCATCTAAAAGATACCCTCAAATATCAGAAGAAGCCAAATTGACAGATTACACTGTGCTGCTGTGGAACTACAGGTACAAGCCAGCTGAAATGAACCCATTATGTTAAAATGTTGAAACCTTCTTCACAGGTCTCAGCATATGATTACCCCATGTAATTAAGACATCGTTATGATCACAAGTCATCAGATGCTGCAGAGCTGTTGTAGGACTACAGGTCTCAGCATGCTGCCAGTAACCCATTTAATTGTACAGCTGGTAGGGTGTTTTGGTGCATTTTTTGATGCAGCAATAATTGCTGTGCCTTTCTGCACAAAAAAACGCATCCAAAAAAAAAGCATCAAAAACGCACCGTGTGAAAGTACTCTTAACTGCGCTCCAATTAAACTGCCTTTATTACCAGCAAGCTTCTTTCACTTATCTAAACTGTTTGGAAAGTGAGTAATCAATTAGTGTTTGTATCCACAAGACTTCACACACAGTCATTGATTACTCACTTGAAACACTTTTCTAAACAATTTAGACAACTGAATGAAGCTTGCTGGTAATAAAGGCAGTTTAATTGGAGTGCAGTTAAAATTGCACCAAATCTGTGCTGTGTGGAAGCACCCTAAGGCTATGTTCACACGGCTTAAAATGGGACGTATTTCAGTCCGTAATTACGCGCCGGAGTGCGCAAATTATGGCTGGAATACGTCCCAGTCATTACGGTAATCCACAGTTCTCGTAGAGAACTATGGATTACGTCTCCTCTCCCTGCTCGGCAAATCCGCCGCGGGGGGAGATAAGTGACATGTGAATTACCAGCGGCGTATACGTGCCGCTGGTAATACAAGTCTATGGGCCGGCGAGGTGCCGCCCCCCGCTCCCGTCCACACGCCGTAATTACGCCCCGCAAATAAGCCGTGTGAACCTAGCCTAAGGATATGTTCACACGGCTTAATTTGTGGATTACCCTAATAATTGGGGTGCATTTTACTCGTATTAGAGCACAGCACGCCGCGAAATACATGGCAAAATGCGCGCCAATCATTACGGTAATCCATAGTTCTCATAGAGAACTATGGATTACGCCTCCTCTGCCCGCTCGTACAATAAGGCGAATGGGGAGATAATTGACATGTCATTTATTCACGGCGCATGGCTATGGGGTCGGCGGGCTGCCGGTGTCCCCGAGTCACGGGAGTACGCAGTGATCAGCGCGACTCCCGAAGACCCGGCATGATTGCGGGGCGTACTGTACTCCCCGCAATTGAACTGTGTGAACATACCCTTAGGTTGCTTTCACACGGTGCATTTTTGACGCGGTTTTTGTGGAGAAAGGCACAGCAATTAATGCGTCAAAAAACGCACCATGTGAAAGCTCCCTTAAAAGAATGCTGGGAACTGTTGTTCCACTGAAATTCTAATTAAGATGTTCTAATTACAAGAGGTCAGGTCATCGGAGGCTGCAGAGCTGTTGTAGAACTACAGGTCTCAGCATGCCGCCATTTAGGCTATGTCTCCACTGCACACTCTTACAATCGTATCTTCGGCGCTTTTAGTTTTTTAAAAGCACCGAAGATACGGTCGTTCCTGCAGCCCCATAGCCGGCAATAGGAAAGACGAGCTGCTGTCTCCACAGCTCGTCTTTTCTCTGCTCGTCTTTCGTACGCGCCGTAAATAATGTGCATGCCACTTTCTCCCCCCGCGGCAGATTCGCCGAGCGGGGAGGAGCAACGGAATTCATAGTTCTCTATGAAAACTGTGGATTACCGTAGTTACTGGGACGGATTGGAGCCGTACTGCAGCGCAAATACGGCGCGCAGTAAGGCTCCAATCCGCGCCCAAATAAGCCGTGTGAACGAGGCCTTAAAGGGGTTTTGCCACGATCTCATTTCATACCTCCTGCATCCAGCTCTTCAGCTCTGTGTGCTCAGAAGGAGGCGTGTGTGATGTGTTTGAATTGCAGATCATGTGACCCAGCAGGATGACATCACCAGGCCTTTCCTCTCTTTAGTCACAGAAAGGTCTGTTTAAGTGTAGAACTGTAAGTAGCTACATTGTAGCTCAGTGGTCAAACTTTTGCCTCACAGCACAAAGGTCCTCGGTTCAAACCCCTGCAGGAACCAAACCTGTGGATTTACTTTCTCTTTTTATCGATGCACAGACCTCATTGAAGTTTCTTATTTATTTTATTTGCACTGTTTGACTAATTACTAAGGAGCACAGAGGACGGGAGTAGAGTGACAGCACCTGGGGTTTGAACACTCAGTAGCTGCCTGAGAGGAGAGGTGATGTCTGAGCATGTGCGACCAGGACTGAGGAGCTCTCGTCACTGGTCGTATCCCCTGGAGATGAGCTGTAAACAATGGATCACTAAAGGAGCAGCTAAAACAAAAACGGTGCAGAATTTTTAATAATGATGAATGGTGAAAATGTTTATTATTTAACTTACCAACTTCCCACGTCAATTTTACTTTCTGGCAAAACCCCTTAAAGTAGAAAATCAGTGGAACTACAGATCCCAGCAAGCTCTATTTGAGGTGTCCTAATTAAATGAGGTCAAGTTATCGGCTGGTGCAGAGTCGCTGTACAACTACAGGTCTCAGCATGTTGCCATTAACCCATTTCCTTGTGAGGTTATTCAAGCCATCAGAGGATATAGAAAATTAGGGAAACTACACTTCCCAGCAATCCCTGAGGTGTCCTTAAAATCACAAAAGGTCGAGTCAGATGCTACAGAGCCAATGTCGGACTACTGCTTCCAGCACTAACTGGTTGCATTATAATCTTAAGAAATTGATCACTCAGATGTAATAGAGTAGTTATGGAACTACAAGTCCCAGCCACCAGTTATTAGCCCTTTCATCACAATGTGTTGGATCACAGGTGCTCTCCCCAAGGAGAGATGCTCCCCTTTCTGAGCCACTCATTGCCTCCCACCCAGCCAGCCAGTATTGCTCTGCTCTGCACTGATGAGGGGCAAAATCCTGAAACGGCTGTATGCAGATGAGTGATACTGGCTTGGCTAATACAACTTTTGCTTTCTCAAGACTCAGTGAGTCAAAAACAAATTGAGGATTTGTTACATCCAATAGAGGGAGCTGGAGCTTCTCAGCTCCTTTCCCATAATGCCTTGTGATTTGCAGCTGCTTAGTAGAGGGCAAAAAGGCAGTTCAAAACTATACACACCGTATGGTGCTCTCCCCAGGGAGAGATGTTCCCCTTTCTGAGCCACTCATTGCCTCTAACCCAACCAGCCAGAATCGCTCTGCTCTGCACTGATGAGGGGCAAAAACCTCGAAACAGCTCTGTATGCAGATGAGTGATACTGGCTTGGCTAATATCCTTTTTGCTTTCTCAAGACTCAGCGGGTCAAAAGCAAATTGAGGATTTGTTACATCCAATAGAGGGCGCTTGAGCTTCTCAGCTACTTTCCCATAATGCCTTGTGTTCTGCAGATGCTTAGTAGAGGGCAAAAAGGCGATTAAAAACTCTACACACCGTATGGTGCTCTCCCCAAGGAGAGATGTTCACCTTTTTGGATCACAAGATGTCAGAGAGCCTTTGTAGAACTACAATTGCCAGCAAGGTGATATATAATCTACCTAGGCCATGATTAGAGTTACAAGAATACAAGTCATCGGACGGTATAAAGCAGTTGTGGAACTACAGTTCCCAGCAATCTATAAGAGGTGTTCTCCTGATCAAAAGGTGTCAAGTCATTCGATGCTGCAGAGCTCTTGTAGGACTACTGGTTGCAGCAAGATGCTGGTTTCTATGAGGCATTATAATCAGAAGAAATTAGTTCAGAGGCTAAAGAGAGGTTGTGGAACTACAAGTCCCAGGAAGCTGCAATCTGCCTGTTCCTTCAAATCCCAATGAAGCAACTATTTTGAGGTCACAGCAAGCGGTTCCTAAATTGTTTCGTCATGATCACGTGTATCGGGTCACCGGTTGTCACTGTGGAACTACAAATCCCAGCTAGATTGTTTCATCAAAATCACAATGTACCAGGTCACTTAATGTCACAGCGTCGCTGTGGAACTACAAGTCCCAGAGGGCTGTTATCAGCTTCCATCATCACAACACAATCAGCTTGCTGGAACTTGTAGTTCTACGCCAGCTCTTTGAAATGTAATGACCTGATAATAGGTCATTAAATGTCACAGGGCTGGTATAGAACTACAAGTTCCAGCAAGTTATCAGCTTCTTTTTTACTCATCACAATGTATCATGGCACATGATATCCCACAGTCAGTGTGGCACTACAAGTCCCAGCAATCTGTTATTTAGCCTGTATAACCAGTACGTTGTTATAAGAAAGACAGGCATTAGAAGGTACAGATCAGTTGTGGAACTACAAGTTCCAGCAAGCTATAGGTTTTTAATCAGCTTGTTAATCATTAAAAAGTGTCAGATCACTTGATGTTATAAGGCCGCTGTGGAACTACAAATCCCAGCCATCTGTTATGTAGCCTGTATAACCAGCCTATTGTTTCACTTATGAGAAAGCCAGTCATCAGTTGTGGAACTACAAATCCCAGCCATCTGTTATGGAGCCTGTATAACCAGCACATTGTTACAATTACGAGAAAGCTAGTCATCAGTTGTGGAACTACAAGTCCAAGCAATCTGTTAGTGAGCCTGCATAACCAGCCTACAGTTACAATTAAGAGAAAATTAGTCATCAGTTAAGGAACTACAAGTCCCAGCAATCTGTTAGGAAGCCTGTATAACCAGCACATTGTTACAATTACGAGAAAGCTAGTCATCAGTAGTGGAACTACCAGTTTCAGCAGGCTCTTACCTTATTTTATCCAATTACAAGGTATCGTTGAATGCCATTGTGGCACAACAAGCCCCAGCAATCTGTTATTGAGCCTGTATAGTCAGGACATTGTTACAACTGCAAGAAAGCTAGTCATCAGATGGTGCAAATCAGCTGTGCAACTACAAGCTCCAGCAATCTGTTATCAGCTTGTTTCATTGTACTCAAAATCAGCTCACTTGATGTCACAAAGCTTGCGTGGAACTACAAGTCCCAGCAGGCTATTACCTTATTTTATCCAATTACAAGGTATCGTTGAAAGCCATTGTGCAACTACAAGTCCCAGCAATCAGTTATGTAGCCTGTATAACCAGCACATTGTTACAATTACGAGAAAGCTAGTCATCAGTTGTGGAACTACAAGTCCCAGCAATCTGATATTGAGCGTATATAACCAGCCTATTGTTACAAGAACAAGAGAGACAGTCACCAGATGGTACAAATCAGCTGTGGAACTGCAAGTCCCAGCAAGTTTCGATCCCATTACCAAATTCAATCTGAGCAACTATGGCACTACAAGTCCCAGCAGGTTATTACCTTATGCTATCCAATTACATGGTGTCGTTGAATGCCATGTGCAACTACAAGTCCCAGCAATCTGTTATTGAGCCTATATAACCAGCCTATTGTTTCAGTCCCGAGAAAGCCAGTCATCAGTTGTGGAACTAAAAGTCCCAGCAATCTGTTATGGCGCTTGTATAGCCAGCACACTGTTACAATTTCGAGAAAGCTAGTCATCAGCTGTGGAACTACAAGTCCCAGTAATCTGTTATGGAGCCTGTATAACCAGCACACTGTTACAATTACGAGAAAGCTAGTCGTCACTTGTGGAACTACAAGTCCCAGGAATCTGTTATGGACCCTGTATAACCAGCACACTGTTACAATTACGAGAAAGCTAGTCGTCACTTGTGGAACTACAAGTCCCAGGAATCTGTTATGGAGCCTGTATAACCAGCACACTGTTACAATTACGAGAAAGCTAGTCATCAGTTGTTGAACTACAAGTCCCAGCAACCTTTTATGGAGCCTGTATAACCAGCACACTGTTACAATTACGAGAAAGCTAGTCATCAGTTGTTGAACTACAAGTCCCAGCAACCTTTTATGGAGCCTGTATAACCAGCACATTGTTACAATAACAAGAAAGCCAGTCAAATCAGTGCAAATCAGCTGTGGAACTGCAAGACCCAGCAAGTTTCGATCCCATTACCAAATGCAATCTGAGTAACTATGGCACTACAAGTCCCAGCAGGCTAGAACTTGGGTTTTCCGTCCGTGGTGGGGACGGTGGTTGCACAGTAACCCTCCTTAGATGTGAAAGCTCGGCATCTGGCTCCTTTGCAGATTCTCACACCAGGTTGGAGGGTGTTGGAGACGAGCCCACCTTCCCCCCACATTAATCCAATTCCCATTCAGAAAGAAGGCGCCTGCTCTACATTACGCTGCTGCTGTTCCCGGTGCAAAACCAGGACACGTCCATCGATAATTCATGATCCCACAAACTATCCGAAGTGTTCGGAGGCAACGAGTCCATTTAAAGTTCAATACGTTAAATTCCCGGGAGGCTGCCCCCCCCCCCCCCACCCCCTCCACCCTCTATGGCAGGCACCGCTTACCTTCCTTCTTTGTGAATGCACTAAACAAAGACTTCATCTTGGTAAAGGATGGATGTGTCGGGCACCCTGGGAGTGATGAGAGGACGGCTATCCCGTCAGCTTCAGCTGCACGCAGCCTACATTGAGGAGCAAGTTCCCGGCAAGTGTGGAAGAAGGAGCATTGCTGGGCTTGTAGAGCCCAGTCCTCTGGTGAAGAGCCCACCCCATCTCCTGCCTGTCAGCTGCGGAACGGCTGCGCGCAGACTGGAGACGCTGAAACATCTTGCGATCTTTCACAGAGTGAGTCATGTGAGCAGCTCGGGGTCTGTTCCTATTGTAGGGACCGTATTAATGAAGGAGCAGGGAGTGAATGAATGAGAGAGCGGTGGCACAGGGTCATACGGTTTGGATGCCGCTACATAGTAGGAATGATACCAGATGGGCACTGGGGTGCCACATGCCACCACAGGAGGAAAGGGACGAACATCTGGAGCCTACTGAATGGACATGTGACATCAGAGTCCAGGGACCACATCCAATGATGGTCAGCAGCGCTGCCCCTCCAAAAAAAAAGATGACCCCTGACTCTTGGCCAGTGACTACTGGAAACACAGCTGCACTGGGAAATCAAATGGTAGATTCACACGGCATAAAAAGGATGCTGAAAAAATCCATGGGAATGTCACATGCTTTTTTTTAGCGATTTTTGTTTCTTTTAGACAAATTTTTTGGCATCAAAAAACACACAAATTCCACGTGTAAAACCATTTTCCCGCACAAGGAGTTGCCAGGCGGCCCAAAAGCATAGGAACGCCATAGGGGGTATTAAATGCCCTAATAGTGGAAATTAATTGGTTTTGTGTTATTAAACGGTTTTGGTGGGTTTTCTTAGGTTGGACCGTACAATATGGTGAACCGGGGCCGGGGGGTCCCTCCACCGAAAAGGGAGCATTGAGCCTTCAAGGTGTGAAGAAAAGGGGTCCAACTTCAGGTGCCTGATAAATGGGTCATGCTGAAGAGCCCCGGGCCCTTTTCCTGGTTGGGGCCACACTTTGGGAAAAATGGTAGAAGCAAAGGCGTGGATGTAAAAATTATGGGATTACGGCACAGGATTGGCTTTGCCCAAACCAAAAAAATTAAAACCCGCGCGTAATGAGCCTTTTTTGCAATCTCTTGTAGTCAAGTTTAGAACCAAGAAGTGAGATGCACTTGGCGCGTGTTGCTTAGGGCGACGCACAAAGGTACATGCCATGGAGGGAAAGTATGAAGTGTCCCTAATGTAGGGAATATATTAGTGAGGGGAGTGAATGAGAGAGCGTGGCACGGGGTTTTGGTTGGATGCCCTACATAGACTGAATGATCCAGATGGGTACTGGGGTGCCACATGCCACCATAGGAGGAAAGGGACGAACATTTGGAACCTTCTGAATGGACGTGAGATATTAGAGTCCAGGGATACATCCTTCTAGGTGTCCAATGATGGTCAGCAGCACTAACACCCCCCCTAAAATAGATGACCCCTGACTCTTGGCCAGTGACTACTGGAAACCACAGCTGCTCTGGGAAATCAAATGGTAGATTCACACGGCGAAAAAAGGATGCTGAAAAAATCTATGGGTATTTCACAGGCTTTTTTTTTTTTTAGGAGATTTTGTTTCTTTTACACAAATTTTTTGGCATAAAAAAAATACAAAAATTCCGCACGCATTAAGCGCTTCTTTTGCAATCTCCATTGTAAAGTCAAGTTTACGAACCAAGAAGTGAGATGTACTTGGCGCGTGTTGTTTAGGACGACGCACAAAGGTACACGCCATGGGGGAAAAGTATGAAATGTCCCTAATGTAGGGAATATATTAATGAAGGATCAGGGAGTGAATGAGAGAGCGGTGGCACCAGGGTCATATGGTTTGGATGCCGCTACATAGTAGGAATGATACCAGATGGGTACTGGGGTGCCACATGCCACCATCGGAGGAAAGGGACAATTATTTGGAGCCTTCTGAATGGACATGTGATGGACTGCATCCTTCTAGTATCCAATGAGACAGATGACCCCTGAGTCTTGACCGTTGACTATTGAAAACACAGTTCCAGCAAGACTTTATTACATAGTTGGCAACTTTTGAAAATGGAAAAGTAGGAGATTAAAGAGGGCGGCGCCCATCTTTTTGTGTGCCACGCCCCTTCAAAAAGCCACACCCACTCCGCCTAACTACATAATGGCTTTGGAAGAAAGCCAGGTTAGATGCCCTTATAGCCAGGTTTCCCCCATAACCAGGTAGTGCCCCTTACAGGCAGGTAGATGCCCCCTTGTAGCAAGGTAGATGCCCCCTCTGTAGCTAGGTAGATGCCCCCCGTTGTTAGCCAGGTGGGTGCCCCCTTTGTACCCAGGTAGTTGCCCGCTTTAATAGTCAGGTAGTTGCCCCCTTTAGTAGTCAGGTAGGTAGTGCCCCCTTTAGTAGCCAGCCAGGTAGTCCCCCTTTAGTAGCCAGCCAGGTTAGTTGCCCCCTTGTAGCCAGCCAGGTAGTTGCCCCCATTGTAGCCAGCCAGGTAAGACCCCCCCCACTTGTAGCCAGCCAGGTAGACCCCCCCCCCCCCCATTGTAGCCAGGCAGAGCCCCCCATGTAGTTAATAAAAATAAAATAATAAATTCCACTTACCTGACCAGGCTCCTGCCCGATCTCCTCAGCGACGCAGGGGGAATGAGAGCAGCCGCGCGTCACTTCCCCTGCGCCGCTGATCTGTGTGTACCGCGCGCAGCGGCTGCTGTACATACAGGGGGAGGAGGGAGCGCTCCCTCCTGCCCTCCTCCCCGCACAGTGAGACCGCGGGCGGGTGAGGGGGACCCTGCGCCCGCTTCCCCCCGCCCGTGAGGAACGGACCCAGAAAAAGCCTTTCCCCAGCATGGAGAAATGCCAACTACCCTAAGGGTGGAAGACCCCATAATATACGGGGCCAAGAATCTGAGGTGGTCATGGCATGTATGCTAAAATCCCAGCAGGGTTTAACTTTATCATGATAAATATCAGGTTATTTGGGATGATACAAAGTGCGTGGAACTACAAGTCCCAGCAGGTCTTTCTACCCTTTTTTCATCATCATCACAATGTATTACAGAATGTCGTTGTGGAACTACAAGTCCTAGCAACATATTATTCCCTAGGAAAGAGTTCAGATGATAAATCAGTGCGAAATCTAAAAAATCTATTTATGTGTATTTTCTAATTGTTTATTTTGAGCGTTTTTATTCAAAAAACACACAAATTGGAAGTAAAGTCCCCAGCAAGCTAGTCATTCGCCTGAAAATGAATCACTGCGATATTGTTAGACAATCACAAGAAGTGCAGGGTCATGAATGGCAATCAGCTGCTGTGGAAGCACGAACTACTACATTATTATTACTCCTTTTCAACCCCAATCATTTAGAGATAAAAGACCCACAGACTCCCTTCTAACAGCTGAAAAACCAACCATTTTATAATACAAGAGGCAGTCTGAGTAGTAAGCATTAAGAAACAACCAGCAGGCCGTTAAGCTTGTTTCATGATCCAATCAGTATTGAAGTCCAGTGCGTGAATACAGTCCTAGCACATATATTGCTAGTAGTTCAAGGTGAAAAATGTGGATGCTAAAAATTTTTTTATGTGTGATTTTTCTTAGATTTGTTTTTTTACAAATTTTTTTACTACAAAAAACACACAAATTATGCAAGTAATTAGTGCATTTTTGTCAAGCTCCATTGTACAATTACGCACGTAAAAGTGAGATGCACTTGGCGGGTATTGCTTAGAACAACGCACCATAAAGTGCACCCGCGGCACTTTGTAATGCGCCTGAGATCGGGGGCGTGCTGTAGGAGGAGCGAACTACTACTGTATGATTCTACACATTTATCACACCTCCCAACTTTTAGAGACTGCAAAGAGGGACACATCAGACCACGCCTCTAACCATGCCCAAACATATGCCATCACACCAAGACACGCCTCTAACCACCCCCAAACACATGCATGCCAACTATTTACATAACCAAAAAGGGAGACATTTTCAGGATTGCATTGTATCCAATGATGAATATTAAGTAAGTTGTTATGTAATATACAACGAGGAAGCAATCAGATACTTTTTAAAGCAAGATACTTTATTGATGCACATCCCAAATGAAAAAGAGGGACATTTATAGAGCTAAGAGGGACAAGGGTTTAAAATAGGGACTGTCCCTCCAAAATAGGGACACTTGGGAGGTATGCATTTATAGCTTCAGTATGGCAAACCCAGGCGCATTACTGCAGGAACAGGTAGAGCACTTTAAAAGTGGTTTACCTGAAACAGAAGTGTCACTTAGTATCTAGAAAGCGCTAAATCTATGACCCGCAGTAGAAAAGGTTCATGGATTCAGGTGCATTCTACACTACTAATGCGCGCAAAAAAAAAGGCGCCTGGGCACAAAAAAAATTATACATGTCGCCCCCTGCGCACAATGCCACTTTTTATCTTAGAATATAATGGGACACTTTAGGTGTATTTTGATCCATAAAACATGTATTTTAGGTTGGCTTCATGCAGGATTTTTGATGCACAAAACTGGTCTTTTAGGTTAGATTCACACAACGCAATAAGGATGCAGAAAAATCTACTACTAAGTATTTCATGTTTTTTTGCTTGCATTTTTCTTGAATTTGTCCCGAAATATTTTTCGGGGCGAAATTACAATAATCACAAAGGATACAAAACATGTGCATAATGAACACGTTTTGAAGCAACCTGCACTTGGCAGAAATTGCTTAAAACGATGTACAAAGAGACGCACCATGGGGGAACGCATCAAGAGATTTATTTCAGTAATCTGTTGAAAGGAAAAAAAAAAATAATTCCACTTGAGTAAAACTTGCCCCTTTTATAAAAAGTTAGTGGAATTTATTAAAAAAAGGCGTAGTCTCACGCTGCCCAATAAATTTACTAAAATCTACAGCAAAAAGTGCAGCAAATTAAGCCAGAAATTTACTCCAGGTCCCAGGTGGCTTAGATTTTATATTTAAACACGCACATGGAGGATGAAAAATGCACCAAATGTATTAAGCGTTAATAAATTTGGCACATTTGACTTATGTGCACTTTTCATTGAGAAAGGTGTATTTTCTTAATACATTTACCACTTCATATACCCAATAGAAAATAATAGGACTTTCTAGATGTGAGACTTGAGATCTAAGGGTATGTTCACACGGCTTATTTTGGAGCGCATTTTGCCGCGTATTTCGCGGCGTACTGTGCTTAATACGCGGGGAAATGCGCCCCATAATTACAGTAATCCATAGCTCTCATAGAGAACTATGGATTACGCCTCGTCCCCCACGCGCGTACAATACGATCGTATTGTACGCGCGTGAAGATAAGTGACATTAGTAATGCATGGCTATGGGGCCGACGGGCTGCCACCCCCCACCCCGTGCCTCGGGAGTACGCGCCCAAAGGGTTAGTTCACACGGCTTATTGCGGCGCGTATAGTACGTGCCGCAATACGCCGGGTGTTTTGGAACCACGTGCTGAATTCCAAAGCACGTGGGGGCCGCCCCATAGACATGCATTGTCAGTGGCGCGTATTTGCCGCTAACAATTGACATGTCAATTCTACCCCCTGCGTACAATACAATTTTTTTGCACGCACGGGGGGGGACGGCACGTAATCCATAGCGCTCTATGAGAGTTATGAATTAGCGTAATTGCAGGGCGTATTTCAACGCATATTTGCGCTTCAATATGCCTGAAATGGGCCTCACAATTATGGTAATTCATAGCTCTCATAGAGAGCTATGAATTATTTCTATCTCCCCAGGTGTACAATGCGTCCGTCTTGTACGTCGGGAGAGAGACGTGAAGGTGAATGGGGCAGTGTGTACTTCTAAAACACCCGGTGTATTGCGGCGCGTAATATGCACGCCACAATACGCCGTGTGAACATAATCTAAGGCTAAAATAGCATATAGCGGCCACAACATGGTGATGACAACTGGATGACGTGCGGTTTTATCGTCAGCCAGTTACATTACATTTCTGTTAACCTAATTGTCTAGACTAATACATGTGACTTCACTCACTGCTGTGTCTTAGCAGCAGCACAGAAGCTTGTTTATATTTCTTACTGACAAATTTTAACCCATTAGAGCGTCGATGCCCAAAGAAGTGCGCCACATGGCATGCGAAACCCGTAGCTTTTATTCACACTATTTTATTTATCGTGCCAATAAATTGTACCTATATCTACACAGTACTTTTAGTGATTGCTAATTAGTATCTCCAGTGCTATTTAGGAATACAGCACATATTTTCAAATCCCCAATCAGAGTGCCCTTTATTCGCTTACTTATTGGACAGTTTTCAATATTTGGTATATAATATTTTGTTGTGGTCCTATAGTGTGAGGGGCCCGAAAGTATTGAAGTGTAGCAGCTCATTTAAAAAAGCCTTCAGAGTGTGTTGTATGACTATCTCCTATCATATAACCCTATATATCACAGAGCTCAGCTCCTCTCCTCTATGATATAACCCTATATATCACAGAGCTCAGCTTCTCTCCTCTATCATATAACCCTATATATCACAGAGCTCAGCTCCTCTCCCCTATCATATAACCCTATATATCACAGAGCTCAGTCTCTCCTCTATCACATAACCCTATATATCAGAGCAGCTTCTCTCCTTTATGATATAACCCTATATCACAAGCTCAGCTCATCTCCTCTATCATATAACCCTATATATCACAGAGCTCAGCTTCTCTCCTCTATCATAACCCTATATATCACAGAGCTCAGCTTCACTCCTCTATCATATAACCCTATATATCACAGAGCTCAGCTCCTCTATCATATAACCCTATATATCACAGAGCTCAGCTTCTCTCCTCTATCACATAACCCTATATATCAGAGCTCAGCTTCTCTCCTTTCATATAACCCTATATATAACAGAGCTCAGCTCCTCTCCTCTATCATATAACCCTATATATCACAGAGCTCAGCTCCTCTCCTCTATCATATAACCCTATATATCACAGAGCTCAGCTCCTCTCCTCTATCATATAACCCTATATATCACAGAGCTCAGCTCCTCTCCTCTATCATATAACCCTATATATCACAGAGCTCAGCTTTCCTCCCTCTATCATATCACCCTATATATCACAGAGCTCAGCTCCTCTCCGTTATAATATAAACCTATCTATCACAGTGCTCAGCTTCTCTCCTCTATCATATGACCCTATATATCAGAGCTCAGCTTCTCCCCTCCATCATATAACCCTATATATCACAGAGCTCAGCTTCTCTCCTCTATCATAAAACCCTATATATCAGAGCTCAGCTCCTCTCCTCTCAGCTAGGGCCATATAAACCACCTGACAAGTTCCCTTTAAAGACCACATTATGAAATGTAAATCCCCCCCTAGAGTTTTAGACTCTCATATTAGGCCCGATTCACATCTACATCGGCGGTTCCGTTCTGACTCTCCGCCTGATCCGCTGCAATGACTACCATTGACTACAATGGGATCCATTGGGCTTTCGTCAAGTTGTCTGTCATACGTTATAAACCGACAAACCGCGTCGAAGGCTGTGCCCTTTTTTCCACCGTTTTTGACATAATCTGCAGGAACAGGTGTGAACTGCTCCTTATTGTATTTTACATCATTTAAGGGGAACATGTCACTTTGAACAAACAATCTCATCTGCAGGCAACATGTTATACAACAGGAGACAAGTTGACCAGATTGATGTATAGATTTGAATACAAAGTTTGGGTATAGTTTGTAAATTACAGATTGAAACTACTATTCATTCTAGGTTTAGGGGTCCAGTGGGCGGTCCTACCCAAGAATTGAAAGCTACCTCTGTATATATAACGATACCAGGTAGACTGTCAATCATCACGTCACACCGCCCATCAATGACTTACAAACTAGACTGAATCCTTTTATATCACCTGCTGAGCTTCTACTGTCATATACATTTCTCCCAGAAGATTGGTCCCTATTTGCATGGTGAAAGGTACACTTTAACAAGGGTTGTCTCACTACAAAGATTAGTTTTCCACAAGTAGGGACCAACAAATGAAGAAGTTTTCCAAATATATTGCTTTGTTTATTTTTCTTTGTTGAGGAGATAAAAGGGATTTTATCAGCTCTGAGTGCTCTCCGGTTTCTCTAGGTTACCGACCTGCTCTGCCCTGCTGTTTGTCTTATCTAATAGCAGGGATGACGTTATCACATAGGTCAGCACACAGAACTACTGCAGCTTCAGAACTTGACTGTTATCTGATCTAACAAACAAGGGAGACCAATTAGTTTACTGTTTACTTTAGCTCTGAAACTTCTCTGGAATTTAGTTAAACATCTCCTGCTCTAATGTCAGAGTAATTAGCAGACCTTTGAATACAGAGCTGATATGCTAATCGCCCACATAAATGAAATCTGCTTTTGGCTCTGTAAACAGCGTGGGGAGAGAACCCCTTTAAAGGCCACTTAATGAAATGTAAATTCCCAACTATGGGAGACATGCATGAATCAAATGCATCAAAGTTCATTTTCTCATCTATTTTTCAGTGTGTAATGCGCCTGAATGTATGAAAGTGGTTTTTGTGTATTTATAAATGGTGTCTAAAGTTCACCGCCCCTCGCCTGTGTGTTTGGCGCATTACAGAACTTTGGCGCATTAGTAATGCACCAAACATGTATAAAGGCTATAGATAGGCTGGAAATAAAAGAAAAGTCATTAGAATAGCATGTCAGTGAATAGAAACTATGGCACTGATCTTGCTTGGAAGACCACAGATCCCAGCAAGACCTGTTCTGTGCTGGCTCTTGCCATATGTAGAATAAAGGGTTAGAGCAGAAAAATATTCCAAATTTAATGTAATAAAAATTCAAAATTTCAAAATCTGAACAAACATCATCAGTGGGTTATTTAATTTAAAATTAGTTTTAGATTTTTTTAATTTTACATTTTTTTATAGGAGATAATTTTATATTTTTGGGATATTATATATTTTATATAAATTTTATATGATAACATTTTTATTAAATTTAAATAATTACATTTTATATAGTTTGATAATTATCATAAATCACTTTTTTATTATAGTACTGGTGGAAGTTGTGAAATAAAGGACCTTTCTTGCCTTAACAGCAAATCTCGCTCTACATCGACTCCTCGGGCTCAGGCAGATCACCTTGACATAGGTCTTCCTGTCCGAGCAGTAATGCGAATAGTTTTGCCGAACCACATTCATATATGTGTCTAATATTACGAGAGCGGTGCGACGCCCACAGAATAACCCCAGAACACCACCACATGTTAGGTGCATTAAAAAATGTTGAGTCTTATGAACAATGCGCCTAACACATTAGCTTGGCGCATTAGGGTATATTCACACGATGTGCTGTTGCACGTAAAGTATGCGTCGCAGTACATCGTGTCTTTCAGGAGCTTGCGCTAATGCACACGTACTCCGCGCGCTGGGGGCGGCACCTCTGGCCCCATGACATTGCATGGACTCGCGGGCGTAATTCGCAGCAAGTAATTGACATGTCACTTATATCTCCGGGCGTACAATCCGATCGTATTGTACGAGCGGGGAGAGGAGGCGTAATCCATGGTTCTCTATGAAAGCTATGGATTACCGTAATTTCGGCGCGCATCTCGCCCATATTAGAGCGAAAATATGTGGCGAAATGAGTGCCGAAATTGCCCCGTATGAATATACCCTTAGGGTATGTTCACATGGCTTATTTTGGGGTGCACTTCGCCACGTATTTGGAGCGTACTGCGCTCTAATACGAGCGAAATGCACCCCATTCATTATGGTAAACTACAGCTCTCATAGAGAACTATGGATTATGCCTCCTCTCCAAGCTCGTGCAATACGATCATATTGCACGCGCGGGGGGAGATAATCGCCGCGAGTAATGCATGTCTATGGGGCCGGCGGGCTGCCGGCCCCACCGTGTCGCGGGAGTACGCGACGATCAGCGTGACTCCCGAAGACCCGGAGCAATTAAGCCGTGTGAACATACCCTTAGACATCGTAGCTGGGTCACTTAGGCGCGTTTTACGCCAGAAAAGGATGAAAATCCCGATCATACATGTCTCCCTATGTTTTTAGACTCTCATATTAGGCCTGGTTCACATCTACATTATAGGAACCTCTGATGCAGATGTGAAGCAGGCCTTTCAAAATTTCAAGGGTTCACCTAATTAAACGTCCTTATTCATTAAAATTGATATAAGACAGAGAATGGACACCCAAGTGAAAGGTTCGGCAGATTGGCCTGGAGTATGACCGCCTCGTGCAGTAACACAATGGCGCCTATCTGTGCTAAGGAATTTCTATACAGTAAAATTAACTGTAAACTATACAAACGCACCGACTTGACCTACATTTCAACATAAAAAGGATCAGGCAGCAATTATCTCCCCCACAGTAATTATGATAAAATGCAGCGAGAAGGTGGGAAACAGGAAATTATTTATAAGCAAACAAGCAGTCAGTTGTGGATGTCAGCGAGTGTGACTGCTATAACATAGGGATGCGGGAAACTCATCAGCTTGTGCCCAACTCAATGAATGTGTCCAAGTTGATTAATCACAGAAGATTTCTGATTTGTCCAGATGGTGGAAAATGAATTATTTTAACTGCGACAAACAAATGCAAGTATTTTGCATATTAAAGAAGATGTCCGCGGCTTTACTCCTAATATATACCCAGAGCAAAGAAAAGCCCCCGTGGCCATATGTCGTGTGTAGCATGTCAAGGACTAAATTGATCTTTGCTACCTCTGATTGCTCTGCTCCTTTCTTACAGTTTATGGATTCTTTTAGGTCATTGTTCCTTTGCAAAAATAATGGAAAATGTGCAAAAAAAAAAAAGAAACCAGCGCCTGGAAAATCAAAGGGGTTTTGCCACGATGTAATGTTGACATGGGATCCTCCAAAATGGGTATTTAATCCCTTTTCTAAATATATGTAATCAAAAAAAAGTGAAGCCTCTGAGATCTACAGCCATCCTTACATGCCCTTAGTTTCCTGACTGTTTACATTAGACGTGACCAGGAGCTGATCTGGTGGCGCTTGCGTTGTTTGCACTTCTTATCTGATAAACGAGCTTCGAAGGAACTGGGGAGAAAGATCATGTGTCTTTTGTATAGAGAATCCACTGGTTGTGATGTAATTATTTGAGTAAACATGCAGACGCTCCCTGCTGCATCAGTTTGTGAACAAATGAAAGAAAGCTGCCTGCTCCGAGTTGATCTTCTCTCCTGTGTACAATACAGTTAACTCTCCTCTGTGGTTTAGCCAAACAATGTTTACTCAACTACAGAGACTAAGTATCAGGAGCGTGCATGGGAGGTGGAGCGATGACCTCACAGAGGAGGTTCTTGGTTTTTTGAAACACAACGCCCCTTTTTTCAAGCCTCAAGAGGGGAGTATCAGCCTGTTAGGTAAAGAACTTGACAAAACCCCTTTAAGTGAAGAATTTTATCAATATGAAAAATTAAAATATTGATTTATAAAATTAGTCGCCTTTTTGCGACCGCCAAATATTGTGCGCCGTGGCTTTTGGTTCTTTGAGAATGGCGAAGTGGTTGGAACACTCGGATTTGAGCGGGAGAGCTTCCATCGCCTCTCCTCCGTCAACTGAGAATTTCGGGGGCTAAGCCGCATCCTAAGCAGAGGCAGAAACTGCCTCTGTAAGGCAACGTCTACACAGCGCTGGGTTTTGGTCGGTTTTTCAGCGGATTCAGTATTGCTAATCCGCTGGAAATCTGAACGTGCCTGGCGCTGTGTAGCCCTCAATAGAAAATTCGTGCTATGGTCTACAAAGCACAAAGATTTCACTGAGGGTTTCCTAAACCTAAAACTGGAATATAGAACATGTATATTCCTGCCAGACCGCCCTCTTATTCCCGCAGCCCCAATGTACTGTGCCGAAAATCCAACCGCAATTTTTGCGCAAAAAAAATGTCAGTGCGGTGCGGTCCAACGGTGTGAAAATGACAGTGGATTTTGCATGCCATTTTCACATTGCTATGTAGACATAGCCTCAAGAAGTAAGAAAATCCTCGGCAGAAATCCAAGGCGAGGACTAAACGTCAGATTTTTTTCAGATAGAAAAACACGACATGTGAACATACCCTAAGGCTGTATTCACACTGTGTTTGAGTGACTGGTTACCATATGTGCTGGAAAAGCTCCAGGGGTATACACTTCATGTATCCCTGTATCAACATGGGCTGAAAGGCCAATCTGCCAGGAAGAAGCCATTACTCCAAAAGAAACATAGAAAAGCCGGATTCATGTTTGCAAATGCACAGGAACAAAGACCTACATTTTGGAGACATGTCCTGTGGTTTGATGAAACTAAAATTTAACTGTTTGGCCTTAATGATCATCGTTACGTTTGGAGGAAAATGGGTAAGCTTGGAAGCCTAAGAAAAGCATCCCAACTGTGAAACACGGGGTTGGCAGCATCATGTTGTGGGGTTGTTTTGCTGCAGGAGGGATTGGTGCACTTCACAAAATAGGCATCATGAGAAAAGATTATGTGGCAATACTGAGGCAAACATCTTAAGACAT